>JABUQX010115697.1:0-10000 GCA_015478945.1 Trachelipus rathkii | reverse complement strand
GTTGTGTTTCCTTTGAAAAAAATGGTTTAATTAATAAAATAGCAAAATAGTGTTTGTAATATAGGCTACCTTAGAGCTGAAATTCAGTTTTTGACAAAAGTTTTTTGAAGGCCTAGGGTAGTTGTAGGCCTATATATTTTTTGATTCATATTGGTGACACAATATCAGGCATTTTTTAAGTAAATAATTTTGAATTTTTGGAACACAATGGACAATTTTGTCAAATTTAAAAAGTTGAGGTCTAATATAAAGACTCGTATTACTAAAATAGTAAATAAATTAAATGAATTGAAAACTAATGACAGTTTGGGAATTATTTTCTGCAAATCTCAAATAAATGAAATAAATAAATTGATATTAAAAATCAAAGAATATGATGAAAGCATGATTGATGTTTTGATGGAATCTGAGCTTGAAGGCCTAAATATGGACTCTGAAATAGAAAGTCAAAGTGATTATTATTTAGAATTAGAAATTAAATTAAGTGTTTTTAATGAATTTATTTTAAGTAAAGAGACTGCTACAACAGAACCTAATATTTCTGATAGTTTTGTGGAAGCCTTAAATAACATAGATCACACTACTAATGTAAAATTACCTACCATGAGTTGTGCAGTATTTGATGGTGATGTGAATAAAATTAGTTTTCAAGTTTTTTTAAATCAGTTTATGAATGTGGTTGGAAATAACCCTAAACTTAATGACTCTGTTAAATTAATGTACCTTTTAAGTTTTTTTGAGGATTATCCTTTAAGTATTGTGTCTCATTTATCTATCATACCAGAACATTATAAGTAGCCATTAGGAATTGTTTAAAAGCTGATATTTTGGATTGTAACTACTATAAACAATGACGTGTTGCCTCTTGATAGCTATTAAATTAGAATCCAATATGATAAAGATTTATATGCCTAAAAGGCATTGGAATAAATAAGGGCACATTATTTATGATCTTAAAGTTCATAAATTAGATTTTACTATCTCAAAGAGTCCAGGCTGTTGCTTGTTGTCACATATAGTAGTAAAAAAGCTACCTAAAGTATTTTTGAAGGACCTGATAAGAAAAGTAGGTCATAATTATCCTGACATAAATGAAGTTCTTGAAAATTATCAGGATATAATAAAGGCTTTAATATGTACTAGTTCTTCCTCAGAAAGAACAGTAGGTGACAAACTCAAATTTAAAAGTACAAGTACACCTGTTACTCCTCAAAAAGAAAAAACATCTCAAAATAATGCTACAAGTAAACAGCATTCTTTAGCCAATTTTCAAACCTCAAGTAAGGTAAAAGAGGTTGAAAAAAAGTGTAAATTATGTTCTGGGCCACATTCTTTGGGACTATGTCCTGTGTATAACAATTTTGAAGGTCGAATTAATAGAGTTAAAGAGTTGGGGTTATGCGAACAGTGTGCTGGCAATCACCCGCAAGCACAATGTTTTGGTAATAATAATAAAATGAGGTTTCCGTGTAAGTGTGGAAGTAAGTCACACATACAGCCATTGTGTAATATTAATAAAAGTGAGGTGGTAAATACAACTAGCAATCATTGTATAACTTTTCATCAGAGTTTGGAGAATGAATATATTCCTCCTACCACTTCATTAAATATGGTTTTCAATGGTAAAGAAAAAACTTTAAGATGTTTGATAGATACAGCTTCTAGTAGGTCTTATATATCAAGAGAAGCTGCTGAAAAGCTAATACCTAATATAAATAGTCTTCCTATAATAGAGTATGAGGTTCAAACTTTCATTGGTTCTAAAATTAAAAGGTTTCATCAAACATTGATTGGCGTAAGAGTTTTTAAAAGAATAGTTTTCATTCCTTTTCTAATAGATGATGAATTAAATATAAATTATAAAGTAGATGGCATTTCAGATGTTATTAAAAATATGAAACTTAATGGTTTAAATTTTGCTGATATTAATTTTAATAATTCTAATGTAAATAGTCATATTAAAATAGATGTTTTGCTTGGAATAGAAATAATAGACTTGTTTCCATCCTTTCAGACTGTACCTTTTGCAAGTGGCCATTGTTTACATATTGGCAATAATAAATTAATTCCAATAGGTAATATTTATAATTTTTTAAGTAGAGAACAAATTGTGTATTTGGTTGAAACCAGAAAAAGTAAAAAAGTTAGTAATTTCATAACTCAGTCTAAAGTTGAAACAAATAATGCCATAATCCCTAAAAATGATTCTGAAAGTAATAACAGGAGACTAAATACACAAGTGTATTTCGTGTTAGAACCATCCAAAAGTTATTTCAATCCCATTGAACAGTTTTTGGATTCTGATATTGACAATGGCTTGGAAAATCTGTTTAGACAGGAATCTTTAGGTATCAAACAGGACGAGGACATTCTGAACACTGTAGATAAATGTCAAGTGCAGTTATTTAATCAGAATATGATTTTCAAAGACAACCATTATCATGTAAGCCTTCCTTGGTATGAAGACAAAATAGAATTAGTTCCTAATAATTTTAAAATATCTTTAAATATAGCTAATAGAGTGTTTGATAAATTAACTCAAAATAATTTAATAAATGAATGCAATAAAGTCTTTGAAAGTCAACTGAATGATAAAATAATTGAAAAAGTAAATATAAATTTTAATGATCCTTCAGATATTTGTAAATATAAATTCATTCCTCATCGCCCTATAATAAGGCAATCAGAACAAGTAACCACTAAAATAAGACCAGTTTTTAATTGTTCCCTTAAAAGTAATAAAACTCTTCCATCTTTGAATGAGGCTGCTTACAGTGGTTATGACCTCATGAATTCACTTTTAAAGCTACTACTTGTGTTCAGAACAAATCGTACTGTTGTCATAAGTGATGTAAAACAAGCGTTTTTGATGATAAGGTTAAAGGATGAAGTGGACATGAATAGGTTCACTTTCTTATGGTATAACAACGGGCAACTAGAAGCTTATAGGTACCTTACATTAATATTTGGGTTTACATCTTCCCCATTTATCTTGCATTATATTATGAAATATCATGCTTCTAAGTATCCACATGATAGATGTACTGAAATATTATCTTCAGGCTTCTATGTGGATAATTTAATATTTACAAGCATGCAAGAAGAAAGTGAAATAGTAGGTATTTATCATCAATGTAAAAAACGAATGGAAGAAGGGGGTTTTATCTTGAGATCTTGGAATAGCAACTCGGATGCTTTGCGTGTTAAGTTCAAGGAAGAAAACTCCTTTGTAGAGCATTCTAGTTGTTGTGAAAAGATCTTGGGATATAGTTTCAATGTAGTGACTGACTGTATGCATATTAATAAAGTAGAATATCTGGAGAGTATTTCAACCAAGCGTCAATTGTTGTCTGAGATTTCCAAGCTTTTCGATCCTCTTAACTTTGCTCTTCCTATTTTGGTAAAGGGTAAATTGTTGATGAGACAAGTGTGGCAGCATAATTTGGCTTGGGACGAGAAAGTGCCTGATGAGATACTAAAAGAATGGTATAAAATACGCAGTAATTGTGAACATCTGGATACGATTGCAATACCTAGGAAGGCTCTTTCTGAAGGGAATAAGTATGGCTTGCATCTTTTTTGTGACAGTTCCGATAGTGTTTATGGATTTGTATGTTATGGAGTGGATGATGATAACAAAAGCTCCTTTATATTTGCTAAAGCCAAGGTAGCTCCTGCCAATAGGCCTAGGGAATTAAGTATCCCTTCCCTGGAGCTGATGGGGGTTATTTTGGCCTTGAAATGCTTACCCAATATTTTGGAAGCATACAGTAATATATATTTTGAATTCATTAATATTGCTGTGGATTCACAAGTAGTTTTTGAGCTGGTTATTAACAGACAAACCAAAGTAAAAAATCTAAGTTTTTTAAAAAATAGAATTTAAATGAAAATGCATGGGTAATTACTTCCATCTTAACAAGTATAAATAATTGCATTATAAGTATGTAATACAGCAGAAAATCCTGGTGATTTTTTAACTAGGTTGAACTTTTAAAAAGTTTAAAAGAAATATTTGCTCGTGGTATCATGGTCCGGTTGGTTAACTAATGATTTAGACAATTGGCCCAAGTATCCTATGTTGAGTGTGCCACAAGAGTCTTTACCTCTATTAATGGTAAATGTAAATATATTAGAAAATACAAGTATTAGTATTTTAGATCTAAGTAAATATTCATGCTATCGAAAAGTCTTAAGAATCACTGCCTGGATATTTAAATGGCTTAGTAAAATTAAAATAAATGTTGATTACCAGCAAAAATCAGTAAGGTATTGGCTTAAAATAAATCAAATTCAATCCTTTCCTAATGAAATTAAATTTTTGAAAGATTATAAACAAAAAGTAAAAGTAGCTTCCTTGAAAGACTCAGAAATTCCTCCCTTGGTTTTAAACTTAAATCTTTTCCCTTGATGAAAAAAAGGCTATTTAAGAAGCAAGGGCAGGATTAATAAGGCTCTTCTTATCAGCTATGAACAAGCTAATCCTATATTAATGGGAAGAAATCATGGCTTTACATTGCTATTTATTAAATATGCTCATGAGCAAGTAAAGCATCTTGGCATTGGTACTACTCTTAATTACATCAGAAATCAAGGTGTGTGGATACCTAAGGGTAGAGCTGCTGTAAGATCTGTATTATTGGAATGCATTACATGCAAGAAGTACAATGCTCTTTCTTACAGGTACCCACGTTTCACTGACATACCTAGAACACACATGAATCTTATAAAACCTTACCAACACACAGGTATTGATTTCACCTCTCATATATATGTCAAAAACAACACCTCAAAGTTAGAGAAAATGTACATCTTAATTTTCACTTGCTTAAACATCAGAGCTGTACACTTAGAACTAGTACCCTCTATGAACACATCTGACTTTCTGTTAGCCTTCAAAAGGTTCTGTAATAAATTTAGTATACCATCATACATATATAGTGACAATGCATTATATTTCAATAAAGGGTGCAAAATAATAGAAGAGTCCTTTAATACTGATGCTTTCAAGGAGGAGTTTGATAAAAATCAGATCAAACATGTAAAAATTAACCTCTTCTCTCCATGGCAAGGCAGCCATTGGGAGAGGTTAATAAAAGTAATGAAACAGTGTCTGTACAAAGCTGTGGGAAAAAGTAAAGTGACTTATTTTGAGCTTCTTACCACTCTGTCTGACATAGAAAATGCCATCAATTCCAGACCCCTAACCTATAAGCTGGTACCTCTGAGTTGGAGGCAATAACGCCCAATTGTTTTTTGAAAGTAATGTTTAACAGTAATTTAATATTTAAAAGTAATTTTGATACAGTAGAATATCAGATGGGCAGTGCACCCAACAAGGAGGTACTGGATTCTACCCTCATAAAGCAAAATGAACTCTATGAAGAGTTCAGGCGTTTGTGGCATGAGGAGTATCTCCTAAGTCTCCGGGAGCGGTCTAGACACTTGTTTCAGGGTATTTGGGAAGATAAAGTAAAGGTGGGAGATGTGGTTCTTATAAAAGACAGCATTAAACCACGTCCATTTTGGAAAATGGGCAGAGTGATGGATGTGATAGTAGGTCACGATAATAACATCAGATCAGTAAAATTAAAAACTGGTTCTGGTGAAATAGGGTTGCATTCCATCAGTAACCTTTACCCCCTCGAATTAAATACAGGAGGTGGTAGTTCATCAAATGTAACACCTGTATCTACAACACCTGTACAGGATGACAACAGCAACAGACCTTGTACTTCTGGTAGTAATTAATAATATAATAATAATAATAATAATAATAATAATAATAATAATAATAATAATAATATAATGATAGTAATGCCAATACAATAAGACCTCAGAGAAAAGCTGCTCTTAAACAGAGGCAGTTTATGCAAGCCAATTTGTCAAATCTATAATAAATTGCATAAATAAAGTAGTAAAATTAGGTTTAAGGTAATATTAAGTTTGGTTTAGGGTAATTTTAAGGTAGATTAAAGTTTTTAAAGAAAAAAGAAAAAGTAAAAAAAAAATTTTTTTTGTTTTTAAATGAAGTAAACCATTAAAGGAAACGCAAGCACACAGCTAAAGTAAACTCAAAGGTAGGGTATTGCTTCTCTTTTGAAGCAATCCTCTGCCCGGAGTGTATGAAAATTTATTTAGAAAACTATTAAATATTGGTCATTTTATAATTTAGACCACAATATAAAAATATCAGTATTATGAGTCATTAATAAAGGTTTAAAAATTTCATCATATCAATGCGCGGGCTGGTCACGCCCAAAGTAAGTAAAAGAAATTCTTCAGTAAAAACTTCAGTAATCTTTCAGTAATTAACTGGTGAACACGTATACATTTGTCAATATTTAAGTATTCGGGTTCATTAAAGTTGAGATTGATTCTCATTAACTTAATAAAATTGTACGCAGTATTTAGTACAATAAAATTAATATAGACAAACAATAAGTGTCTTAAAGTTTAGTTCACGGCTTATTACAATAATATTTCATATCTATTGCCTCAGTAAAACTGTTTGGAGTTTGTTACTCTGTGAAAATTAGTTACTTTAAAAGGATTAAAATGTCCTTGTTTATGAAAAGGAAACCTTTTCAAACCCTTTTGGATTTTTCTGCCTTTCATTGTAATGATAATCGCATTCATTATTAATTGCAAATTATTAAAAAATATATAAAGCGTTTTAGGGGGTACCTCCGAGGCGCTACGTCTCCAAATTTTTGTCTCTACAACAAGAAGAACATTTAAGGTAAATAAACATTTAAATTTTTTAAGTAATTTTAGTGCAAAGAAACTAAAAATAGTCCGGTGGCGCCAAGAGCCACTTCTATCAAAAAAATGAAAAGAAATTTTTGATATTTTTTACACTATTATACTTATGAAGAAATAAGAGTAACGTTAAGTATTAATTTAAGTTTAAACAATAGTTTCTGGTTCAGGTAATGATGAAGATCTCATTATTAATATAGAGAATTTTAGTTCCCAAACGAAAGTTAGGCCAGGATCTACCTATCTGCTATTTTATTTCTTACCCACCTCTCACTCTATTCCTAAGCCTAGTTTTAGATTTGGGCCATTCTCTTTGCCTTGAAGATATTTATTATTTGCCTCTGAGCTAGAAATTATCCTAACAACTACTTATACACTACCTTAAGCCTTATACTATACAAGGCGATCTCCAAGTTTTTTATTTGGAAATTTTGATTTAAAACGATTATTTTATGAATATATATGGTGAGTTTTTTTCTTTATTTTGCTAATATTTAAGCTTATAGGTTAGATTTAACTTTAATTTTAATAGGCGAACCCTCTTTATTGGAGTGAGCAGTTCACTTAACTGTTCTAATTTGCCCATTAGAAAGTTCTGCCAAGAACATTTCTTATATCTTTCCAAATAAAAAAAAAGGGTGGTCTATTTTAATTATTCCAATTAGCTTGTGCTATTTGAATCTTATTACTCACCATATAGTTTATTAAATTTTCATTGTTACTTGGAGTTTGTTGCCTTAAATTTGATTAAACTTGTAACGTAGTTGTTTTGCAAAATATTATACTCACTTAGTCATTATTTTATATTTTTTGCCATGGCTGAAATGGAAGATTGCCAATCACTTAATCATCCTCTCATTGTAGAACGAGACGATTTAAAAAGAAGGATGGAGGCTATTATAGCTAGATTAAAAACTAGCGGTAGTCCCTCTTTTATTAAAGATAAATTATCTGAATTAAAAAGTTATTTAAAGTCTTTGGAGAAGACAGATAAAAGTATTTTATCAAATATACTTAAATTTAAAACTCTTAATGAATTTTATATAACTGAGCGTAATAACACTTTTGATTATAAATTAGATTTAGAGGAACAGATTGCCATTTTATCCGACAATTTGACAAAGCCTAGTAACTCCTCTATTGCAAGCGAAGACTCTGATCCTCCCTTTTCAAGCTCGATTGTAGGCCCTAATTCTAATGTTTCGGATAGGACAGTGTCTAATTTAAACCTTTTTAGGAGCGCAAAAGAGCCTCCTATTCAGATAGGGAAGTTTGAAGGTGATGAATCAGATAAGTTAGCATTTTCACGCTTCTTAGCAAAATTTAAAGCCGTTATAGACGGGAATCCGGTTTATACAAATGAGGAGAAACTTATACATTTGATTAGCAATCTGGGGGATGTGGCCTATGAAATGATTAAACATTTGAGTCCTGAAGGCTCTAATTACGCAATTGCTTTAGGCATTTTAAAGACTGAATTTCTCGACAGAGATTTCATAGTAGAAAAAATAATTGTTAGGCTTTTAGACATTTCTCCTCCTTCTGAAGATAATTTAGTCGAGGTGAAATCTTTTCTTAATGAGGTTAAGGCTTTAGCTTATGATTTGAAGTCTTATGGATTAGATTTCCTTGCTCCTGATACTGCAGGTTTTAAAATGATTAGTTCGCTCGTAGTTAATAAATTACCTCCCAGGTTTATCAATTTATTAATCGATAAAACTCTAACAAATTACCCTAGTATAATTGATGTGTTTGAGAATTCGTCTACCTTAATGAAACGCTTGGAGCTGATGCAGAGATCACAGCCTAAGCTTGAAAATAATAACTTTGGGAATAATAGATTTGGCAGACGCAAAAGTAATTATCATGATAACCCTAATAATAATGGTCTTAAATATAATAAATTTAACAATAGTAAACCTACTAATAGTAGCCAAAATGAGGGTGATGGTAATGATGAGTTTCCTTGTACTAACCCGCCCAAAGCTACCCTTGAAAATTTTAACACTAAGTCTGCCAAATCTACTGTTCCTTTTAAGAGGAATGCAGCTTTCCCGTGTAAATTTTGCAGCATGGCAGGTCATAGCATGAATAAATGTACCAATTACCCCGATATTGAATCTAGGCTAGAACTCTGTGAACAGCTACACATTTGTAGATTCTGCTCAAGTGCAATGCATGCTTCTGATGAGTGCCCTGGTAATAACGACAGTAATTTAGACTATCCATGCAGGTACTGCAACCTTCGAACGCACATATCTGCTTTGTGTATAGAAGGGCACAAATAGTTTATAAAGATATTGCCATTAGATTTAAGTTAGTTTATAGTATTTAGTTTAAGGAATTTTAAGCTTATTTATGCTTAAAATGTTGTAAATAACTTTTGCTTAGGATCCTATTCTTGAATAGTATCCTCTCTTTGCACTTAGGCCTAATAATTTATTTGTGCTGTGAATTTATAAGAACCGGTGGTCGAACAGTCCTGCACTACTATTATCTAACATTGTACTTGTGCAGGAAGCATATTTTTTTTAAATACCTTTTTTGATTGCTCTTATACATTATTAGGCTTACTTATTTAAAATTCTTAAATTAATGTATGTAGGCTGATGCCAAATTTCTTTGCTTCAATATTTATTAGGACTTTTGTCCCGTTATATCAGTTGTCCTATGGGCAGTTTAACAATTATTTGACATTAAATACGGTACTTTTATTTTTTATTTGGCCATCGGCTTGTTCGAAAAAAAAAATACTTTTGACCCATGTGGTCTTTTATGATAGTTAATAAAAAAAAGATTTTGCTTTGAATTTCCCATTTAATTCTGGTTTGAACCGGTTGCACCACCGTGCTAGCTTATACTCCTATTCCCCCTTTTTTTTTGTCTCTGGTTTTACAACAGTGCTTATTATATCACAAAACATGTTCAAGCTAAAAAAATCTACTTTAAAAAATTAAATTAATTAAAATTCTATCATTTTGATTTTACACACTTGCCCTTGTGGACTACTCAACTATATTGAGTAATTATTCTGTGGCCTTTCATGTTTAAATTATTTCATATCTGAATACTTTTGCTTTATACATTTATGTTTACTAGAATATCTGGCATTCATGCTGGACTTATTTTTTGATTGCTTTATTATATTGCATGTTGCTCTGGATTAAAGATTTGTTTTAAAAATTGCTTGCACTTTGAACACTGCTTCCCTTAATTTGCTGAAAGCAAATTCTTTTTC
>JABUQX010115696.1:17500-22511 GCA_015478945.1 Trachelipus rathkii | reverse complement strand
AATACAAATACTATATATATATATTATTATATATATATAATATATATATATATATATTATATATATATATATATATATAATATATATATATCTTATATCATATATATATTAATATATATAGATATATATATATATTCTACCGACGCTATGATTACCTATCATTAGCATTCGACTCTGCAGGAAGTCGAGGGGCTTTCATGGGATTATCACTAAAGTCATTTGAACGGGAAAATGGAACCTTTCTTAAGAGTGGACAGCCGGCGTGGTCAACAAAATTTCAGAAGGCATGACAGGAAATGATTTAAGGTGAGGACCTCTAAATCTAGCATGGGGTATCTGCTGGAAGGTACGAACTAAACACCCAGCACTCCTTCTCACCAAGGGACATCTTTCCCTTCCAGCATAGGCAGAATGTGTTGAAATTGTCATAAAATATAATACAACCTTCTCCTAAGTTCGTTGCGGCTGAGAAAAGCGAAATATTTAGTATTGGTGGATATTTGGGCAAAGAGGCGTCAGCCCCTTAACTTCTTTAATTTTTTGAGCACCTAATCCGTTTGAAATGTAATATGGATCTTCTGTCCCTTTTTGAAGACGGGGGACTTCGGAGGAGGGGAAAGTGGGAGAAAATCTTCTGAGATTTGGTAATATTCACATTAAATTTTTTCATATATAATATTATAAATAATTTTGTGAGTATATACTATACTATATATAATATTAAATTAAACCTTTTGTGAAGTCGGACATTATTAGGCGGAAGCACATAGTGCGGGACACGTTGCAGGACTTGCGATTTAGCGGAGTTTGATGGTCCTGAATAGGTGCGGCGGAGCGGAGCGCTAGCGGGACTACGTTTTTCTCGAGGGTGCGGAGGTTGCCGCTAGCGGGACTTACCCTAAATGAGCGGGTGCCCCCACCCTTTCTGATATATATATATATATAATATATATAGTTATTATATATATAATAATATATATATAATATATATATATATATATATTATTATATACATAATATATATATTTAGTTTATATACGATAATACTATATATATATATATATATATTATATTATTAATATATATATATATATATATATATAAATATATATAATATATATAATATATATAATATACCAGAATTTTTTTTTTTATCAAAATCCCATTTGATTTCTACACTCGATTGGCCTAAATCATGAATTAATATTTCGGCAAATTATTTATGAAATCGTTTTGTTCCAAATGCTTCAATGTTTAAAATAGTTACCCACAAGTCATTTTTACTTTTTGTTTTTTATTTTTATAATATTTCTGTTATATATTTTTTAATTAATACGCGGAGAAAAGTAATAAGTTAAAAAATTATTTTATTTACGATTCAATTATCAAGATTATTAATTAAAAGTATGTTATTAATTCTGGTGATTAAAGGCTTTTAACATGGTACTGTTTAGCGCGAGGCAATGGTTATGGCTTAATACCAAAAGCCGGTTTATAATATATTATATATTATAAATATATATATATATATATATAATAGTATTATATATACACTATATTATATATATTATATAAATTTACAATTTATTTTTTATATATACTTATATATACAATACTATATATATATATATTATTGTCATCTAAATATATATTTTCTATAATTTAGTTTGGGATATATATCGTTTTTGATCCCATATGTTATTGAGTTAAGGTAACTAGGGTAATCATCAAAGGGATAAAGTGTCGTAGTTGACTCTGCTCCGTCGTGGGGGATAGCTGGTTTTTTTTTAATTGTGCTATTGAAGGTTGGTTTAATTTTGTTTTATGGGCATCACGATTTCATGACAAACTGTTTGATAAAGAGCTTATAATTAAATATGAAGATTTACGAATAAAACGCCGTTCAAGAAGTTTCAATGGAAATATAATAACCTTATCTTTTCGGCACGACTGGGAACCTTAAGATAAGCTTTTTTTTAGCTTGGTCTTACCTTTTTAGGAGGCTGTCTTTTAAGTTTTACTTCTCATTATTACATAACGCATAGTTAATGTACGGGAATATTCTTCAATTTGGCATTTATTAAAAAGTTCAATTTAGATTTACTATTATTTTTCTTTTTTCAAGTTCTTTAACTTGACATTTTAGCTATTTCAAACTGCTTTTCAATTTTTACTTTTCAAATGCATTTTTTATAACATTTTAAGATTATTTCTACTTTTACTTAATTTTTAACCCGCCGTCTGGGCTATTAATTAAGTTAGTATCAGCTGTCACTTTTATAATACAAAATAAAAAATAATTTTTTTCTATTTTATGTTGAAGGTGAGCATTTATTTATTTTTATATTATCATTTTGTATTATAGTGACTGTGTGTTGTGTGTGCCTGTGTGTATGTGTGTGTGTGTGTGTGTTTGTGTGTGTTGTGTGTGTGGTGCGTTTGTGTGGGTTACAGGCTCGTTTCAGTAAAAACCCAATCCAGTGGCCTTTTGGGTGGGCTGTGTTGTATAGGTCGGATTGGTGGTGTTATTTTGGGTGAGTTGTCCGGTTATTGAATGAACTCGGACAGAAGAAGGATGTAGTGGTGGGAGCAGGCTGGGGTTCCTCTATTGACTTTGCTAATGTCCGTGGCCTGGAAAAGCTAAACCCATGACCCTGTGGAAACTCACTTCACTAACTCTCTACCTAACATTTTATTACTGTCTGGGAACCCAAGCTAGCCAGGGGATTCTTTGTTCCAAATAAACTTAATACTTCCACTATAACTATACCTAAGTCTGTGGCCTATATTAAAAACATTTAACCACTCCTGTTAACTTGTCTTGAGCAATCCTTGGACTTCCCTAATTCCATGTTCTATTGCTAAAAATTCTTTTTCTCCCTTACTACTCACCCATTATCTTTTTGTGTTTCTGCTACTGCGCCCCCTAACGTAACAGATTTTCACCTCCTTTTCGAATATCTTACTACTTCCTTCTCATGAGACCGTTTACTTCTTCCCATCCAAAATTTGCTGAGTGAGACCTCTATTTTAGGGGGATTTTCAACGTTACATCACACTGAATGGTTGGGGTCCTTCTCTGAGCTTGATTTGCAGGAGGAGGAGGAGGCGGGCCAAAACATTCAGTATTCTAAACGATCTGGAACAGTTAATAAAGAACCTACACATATACCAGATCCTCCTAACCAATTCTGAACACTCTTGACTTATGTTTTCACCACTAAATTTCCTTCTCGATATAATACACCATTTTCCCCTCCTATCGGTAACTGACCACAATGCTTGTACAAAGCTCTTTAATTTTTAAAACTTTTGTTTCTTGCCTTCACCACCATGCCCAAAACGTACTTTCTGGCACTTTAATCCGGGAGGCATTATTTTGCTTCTTTGTGCCAAACTATGGCTTGGGAGTAGATATTTTCTTGCTTAGACTCGGAGGATTTACTTCGCTCCACTGCTGGGGAAAAGGTAGGGCGGAATCGTCGAGGATGAAGCGGGTTCATTCCCATCTTCAACTAAATCTTTATTTCTCCCACAAAACCATTGGTTCGAATGAAGAATGTTTCTCGCTCCACTGTTCAGGAGAGAGACCATTGGGGCCTAACGGGCATGGAAAAAACTCTCGTTTACTATCACTCCTTAACTAATTTCCATTTCCTGCTCGGATCGTTGCAGGGGCTTATTATTCGACAGGGGCCTAAGGCGGCGGGGCTTTTCACCAAAAAGAAAGTTGCGGAAGCCTACGTGGCTCTCCTACCTGATAAAAATTTCTGCCTCTTGCCAACAAACACTCTCAATAACCTTTTGTAAAAATCTGGCCTTTCCTCCACTTATTTCGCTCCATCTGGACGGTTTCTGTGCTAACTCTCCTCACCGTTGAAAAGGCTAATTCTCTATTCGGCCTCTCCTTTTTCAATCTCAATCACTCTACCTGGACCCGCACCTTATACTACACACCACGGCAAATCACCCCTCCCTCCTGGCTTCTATTTCTCTTCTTCAGGGTTTTCCCTATTGCCTTCTTCCCCGTGATACGGCCAATGATGTCGGGTGGCATGGGATTTCGGGGTGAGATCTATGAACGGCCAGTGGAAAGGGCTAGGTGGGCCCGGAGATGGCAGTCCTTTTCCCCCGTGTTGTGAGGGAGGTTTGCCTTTCTGAGGCTTGGCCCCCATGATTCCTCGTTCAACTCTACTCTTCTATGCCCTTAATACCTACGTTACATTCCTCAGGCTCGGAAGCGCGGCATATTTTTTCCAGCCAAATCCCGAAAAAAGGGTTAGCCGCTCTGGACCCTTCTAACTTACCGTCCCTATAGCTCTTTTACTTTGTTTATTTCTATCTAAAAATCTTTGAAACTCTTCTAAAACTCGTCATTTCCTGGATTCATTTCGGAGTTTTCATTCCTTCTTTTTCAGATCACCAGTAGGGGCTTTCTATTGCTCGAAGGTCAACTGGTTGAACAGAACTATCCTATTCAAACTGATGTCACTGGACGTAATGCCATTGCAAGAGACTATGGGGGAGTCTGTGTGGTGGCGGCTCGGACTATCAAAGGCTTTTGACGAGTTGGGCATGGCGTCGCTTACTCTTCCTAAGCTCCATCCTTTCGGTTCCTCCTTTCTCTTTGCTTTACTCGTGTTCAAGTTTCCTTTTTTCTGGTCGCTCCTTATCAAGCAACTCGTGATGAAGCGCGACTTTTTCCTTCCTCCTATTTCCTGTTAATTGTGGTGTTCTCAAGGTTCTGTTTTATTCTCCAACTTTTTATTTCTTTACTTTTCAATCAACCGAACCTCCTCAGCTGTTAACTTCTAACTCTTTTTCAATTCTTATGCCGGAACGGGACTTCAAAACTTTCGTCATTCTTCCATCGTTTTTAAAGTCTGCTCCCTCTTTTTGCATCTTCATTTGTTTGCCTTTCTCGTCTTCAGAAGTTCCTCCTATTCTTGCCGACCGGGATGGGATTTCCCGGTGGGGCCCACCCGCAAACCTTCGTGAAATTCAAACTTCT
>JABUQX010115696.1:5000-15000 GCA_015478945.1 Trachelipus rathkii | reverse complement strand
GTTAGGTTTACAAAAGAAATTGTGCAAATATAAATGTGTCAGGATTAAAGAAAATGAGATTTTGATTCTTTGATACAAGGAAGAACAATGTATTAAGAACTCAGGCAAACCATCCTTGATATTAACATACATCAAAAAACAAATTCAAAAGAGCAAATTTTTATTCAGACCCACACGCCACCAGTATTTCCACCTGCCTCTCCCCACTCACTTAGTCTAACTTTTAATTAGGATTCTGTCACCGACTTCCTTCTTCTGACTCCGACTCTCTCGTCTGCTATGTATTGTGGGATTTATTTCTTCTTTTTTTCTTCGGGAGCCTTACCCCTGTGGTCTCTCAGGACACCAACGTTGAGATCATTAACAGGCCATAAACATTATTAATATTGACCATAAAAATTATGTTGTTAAGCGGCTATGGTTTTACTTAACTTCAAGCCAAACACAACCCAGGCGATCCTTATAGAACCGGACACCTAACGGGCACCAACTTTAGAGAAATTGGGCGTCCATTTTGCTCCCGGCCTCATTAAGGGAAATGTCTTGTTTATTCCATATTCTTCATCCTTACTCAGCCACCCCATGCACTCTTGTGCTTTTTTACTTGTCGGCTTCGGGCCTCGGGGCTTCTGCGACTTCCGGCTTACTCGCTTCGGCTCTCGGGCTCTTTCGGAGCTGTTTGTTTCGCTCCTACCTTTGCAGCTGCATTGCCTTTCCGGGCGCTTCTGAACTCCCAGAGAAGGAAAATTCGGTATGGTTCTAACCTAAAAATATCAGACATCTCCCCCACCCTTACCTTAGAAACTTTTATTCCTTGACACATCAAGTGTCAAAATCTAAGTCAATGTTATGATCAAACCGTTTCCAAAAGGGCCACCACTTTGCTGAATCAATAGGGACTTGAAATTTCATGCCAATTCAGAACTCTAGGAGGGCCTTTCCAAGAACAGTACTTCGCCGACCTTTAGAAAAGGTTCGTGTTTGTCATAGAGGGCAAAATAACCAAAAAATATCCTCAGAAAGTAGTTGGGGAGCCCTTGACTTAAGTCAGACTTGCTGGGGGACTACTGGGACTTTGGTTTGGGAAACGGTATCACCAACCCTTAGGAACCGTATTCCCCGGCATGGAAGTTGGAACATCCGTTATATTTTGGACCACATTCAAAAAGTCCCCAAATCTTCAACGAAGTAGGAAAGAACCATTCCAAGGTTAATTGCCGGAACCAAGACAGGATTTTCCTTACGGCTTCAGGGATCCAAAAACCATCGAAAACAGGTCTCACAGACTTTTAGAAAACCCCTAATCTTTATACATCAAAAAGTCAAAACTCCTACAACCAATGTCAAGGGGAACATTCCCGCAATAGGTGGAACTCCAACAAAAGAATTGCTGTACGAGGGGCTTTCAGTGGTTTAGCTCACTACAACAAAAGATCGCCGCCTCGCAACCATGGCCTTCTCTGGATAAAGTTTCAAACCCACCGTCAGGTTCTTGCTTGTTCTGGACGATTGTTAACGCACCTCCTCGATGGGAACAAACTATCACATTGTATCTTAAGGTGTCTCTTTCTGGTTGAAAGGATCATATTTATGTTACGCAAAGGACCCATATCCTCTATGACCGATTGGATGTTTCTGAGCAGACTCTCAAAATTCAGTATTATACGCACCATACGTTGTATTGCTCCTATAAAAGCTTTGTCGTTCGCTATCCTGTATGGATGTATGCCTTCTCACTATCTGGGGTTTTCATGTCCTCTCACACAGCCCTCTCTTGTCGAATATGTGGAGTCCTATGGCTTTTCGACACCTTATTCAAACTCTCTCATCTCAAACACTCTCCTCTACAGTCTCTTTTTTGAACAGACTGAATTGATTGTCCACATCTATATCATAAATCAGCTAGTACAACTCTCAATGAGCCGAATACTGCTCTCTACTTCATTATCTCGTCTCATCTCTCTCTCCATCTGCTTCTCTCTCTCTCTCTCTCATCTTCATCTGGTTTCTCCCATTCTGTGTCTACCTCATACTCTATCTCTCTCTCATTCTCTGCCATACTCTCTCTGGACATTCGCTGTGGCTCGTCTCTGCTCCGTCGTGCTTCTCTACCCCTCTATCTCCTCATCTCTCTCTTATTTCTGAACTCCCTCCCGCGAGGTCCGGATAGCGCCTCCTACTCATGAAAGGAATTATCATCCGCTGGTAGTTAGCCCTCTTCTATATGCTCACAGTCTCATCTAATCTGCTAGAACCACACATTTTATTACCGCTGAATGAACATGCCATCCCAGCAGATCTTTTATGCACTCCGGCTGCCGTAACAGTCTGGGAAGACACCTCACCTTCATTCTCTCTAGCTTCTCTCTCCAACAAGAATTCCATTTGACTTGCCACCAATTTCAGAAAGAATCCGTTTCAGTCGGCCCGCGCACTGCTCTTCCTTTATTATAAAAATGACATCTTCTTATATATTATCTCATTAATTGCTCGTATTAATAGAACTCTCGCAATGATATTGACCTCCTCTCAGCTAATGTGGGCATTATAATTATTAATAATTGGATGTAATTAACCTTAATTACATATATATTGTTTAGTGAATTCTTTTTTTCATAGTGATGTTATTAATTGGGAGTATATCTTAGCTGGTGTTCTGTGGATCGCAGTAATGGCTGTTGTATTATATAAATTAGGCAATATAGTGATAATATAGTTTCATCAAATCAATTTTCTCATCCGTGAACTAACATATATTCATTCTCATGATCTATCTATTCATCTCTCGATACCTCAGTTCCTATATTTCTTTTATTTACCCTTTTCTTTTCCGATTTAAATTTTACTCTAAATCGCTATTATTATTAATTATATAATATTCGTAACTTGTATTATCTCATCTTCATTATTATCCAGACTTTTCCGATCTCTATGCGATATCCTATCCCGCAACTCCGGGCGATCTCGTTCCTCGTAGTCTGCGGGTAGACTCATATTCTACGATTTACTACCGGGGATATATTTATACTATACTCCATAGAATCTCCGGACTGTCGATTATTGGATGTGAGATAACTATTAGTATATAGAACTCGCTCTCTCTCAATGGTACAGATACATCACATTTCATCTGTTTATATTCCTCGCTCGTATCCATAACTCCTTCAGCCTGAGATACCTCTTCCACTCAACTAATAGTGCCGCTATCAATGATGGTGATATATTGTTTAGTTTTAAATTTAGTTAATCTTAAAATCATGGACGAGTGAATACGTATTAACAGTATAGTGCAGTAGGCATAATAATATATTATTCTGTATACTATATAATAGGATGACAACGATTAAATATAAGTTTATGATTATATAATAAGTAGTATAATTATTATGTTAACTACTATTATAATTATATATATATATATAAAACTCGGATGTGCAACACTTAGTTTAAGAAGGTAGAGTTGGTCTCCTGGTTGTAGTGTGAGAAAGTCATAGTAGCCTGGTCACTTTAAAGTCGATTTTCCATGTGTGTCCCAGTGTTTATCTCACCTGCCATGTTTGTCCGCCGTGTGATATAAATAGCACTTATTGGAAAGGATTACACGTATAAAGTTATCTATTAATAATAATTATTACTATATAATATCCTTACTCAACTATGAATATAGGCATTATATTATAATAAATATACGTAATAAATATGAATATAGAACTATAGATAGATATATGAGCCTATATTAAATAAGTATACACGACATAAGATAAGTTAAAATAGTATGTGAGCCCCTATTATATATAATAATTATATTATATAATATATATATGTATATATTATTATATTAAACTTTATAATAATACTAATAATTAATATATATTAAATATTATAATATATTAGAATATATTAATATAGTAATTAAGAAATTTTATAATTAATAATTGATTAATATAATAATATAATGTTAATGATATATATATGTAATATATTTAATATAGTTAATATGTATATAGTATTATATATATATCTCAGTACTAGTTCATATATTAACTCGGTGATTATTATGAAAAAAGCATTACGCCTGAAATAGTAGGGTAGGATGGTATATCTCTCGCAAGTACCTTTTGGTGTGAGATTGGTAAAAGGAAATACTAGTCTTGAGTGCGTCTAAGGAGATTTCCCCTTCACTCGAGGGGCTCGGTAGATTAAGAATCTTGACTATGTTGATGTTAATGGAATAGTAGTTGAGTCTCAGTGTCGATAGGTATTATCGGTGGTAACTACAGATTTGTCAACGTACAATAGTGTCAGATGGGAATTGACCTGCTTAGAGGTAAGCCGATCGTGGATTATCATGGTGAGTGGAAATGTTCGAAATCGCTCTGTTACGAGGGATGAAGTGTAAGAATCTGATTACAAGATGAGGAAAGTTTTCATAGAGATAATACGTAGCAATAAGAGACAGAAACTTAACTGGAGGCTGTGGTCAAGAATTCGCACGAATACGTGTGATGTGAAAGATCGAAGGGTCGGTATGGAGATAAGAGCGGTGCCGGGGCACCAACTAGAATAGCAAACTCATTGAATCATTAGTCTCCGTTTCAAGAATGGTTATTGGTCAATGTAGTGAAGATTCCATCGAATGGTATCAGTGTCGTTGATTGGTATGAGCCGAGATTTATACTCTAGTATTGTGTGGAGATTGCTGGATTCGACGACAGGGAGACTAGTGGACTCTCCGCGACTGGCTCAAGACACGGGAAGTGCACCTAAACAATTGCGAGACTCTTGAGTTAGTAATAAAGGAGAATGCATATGTGTGTAGGAATGTGCGCTCTTGTGAGTAAAGGAGCGCAGAGAAGAAGAGAAACGCTCAGTTGTCAATAGAGTGGATGATAGATGAACGCGTTTTCGATAGAAGAGTGGTATGTTTAGTGGACAATCCGTGGGAATCAGATAGGCGTGTGAGTGGACCCTACATTGACGCGATGGCTATTAGAGATTGTTGTGATTCCTGCGTCGCTTGTTCTCCCTCGCAGCCCTAGAGGTAATTCTATGTGAGTTTATCTGAGTGCGCGAACGGGACTCTCCTCAGCTATAAAGTGAATAAGGGTGTATGACCGCTCGACGGGTAATGCTGAGTTATCCTTTCGACTGGCATTAATACTACTCTCATACTAGCTTTTCTATTTTCTCACGCGTATGATGTATATCGCGTACCTTTATACTCTCGCCCCTTCTATGGTATGTCGAAAAAGAAGAGTAGTGGTTGGCAGCTCCTGTATCCACTCAATGTTTCTTTAAATCGCTTTATAACTTAGCTCCCACGCTTAAAGATTTCTATATATTCCTTATATTTTAAAAATTGTAATATATGCGTGTATAAAAAGTAATACCTATTCTCTTATGTTAACTCAGTTAACGTGGAATAGGTATATTATAATCTAAAATTACGGCTATAATAAGGATAGACTATATTCAGAGTTATTAATCATTATGCATACGTATAGATGCCTCGAATTAAATATATCTTGAATATATGACTTATATGATAAATTTATATACTCGTTATTAAATATATATAATGATTAGGTTGATATGTATTCCAGTATATAATAATCTATATTTAAAATTTTGAACTTACGATAATACTCTCAATTACTTGTGTTTGTAGAAGCTACATTTGTTAAGATTACTCTTGTATTTTACAGGTGTAATAAAGTATTATATTCCATAATCTCAAACGTATTTGCTTACTTTTCTTATTTTTTGTGACTATCTAGAAGAGCACAAAGCTTCCATCATTTATTATCAATAAGCTCATTAGTATAGTAAATGTGACTATTTATTATTTATTAATATATATAATATACATAATAACAATTTAATATAGTAGTGTGGGGAGTGGAGTCTATATAATTATAATATCATATTTATAAGTTTAGATTATTACTATATAATCAAAGGTATACATGACGATAAAAATTTTAATATTAATATATTACTTTTTCTACATTTATATTTTCTGTAGTGTAATATACCTTAAATAGGTCTATATATATTGGAATTTAGTACTTGTTTCCCTTTCTAGTAAGGTACTATTGATTTAATATTAAGATATTATATATATATATATTAAATAGTATAGTAATAAATTAGTTAGCTATAACGTAATTTTAATTGAGACATAGAGTACATATATATATATAAGTTATTTATATAATAATATTAATAATGTCAACTATGATATTAAAATATCTCTCTGGCAACAGAAGGCTCTCTCTATACTCGTATAGAGACTTAGATGATACCGAAACTGGGGCCTTAATATATCTATATAATTATATTATATGTATGTAAATATAATATATATTGATATATAAATATTATAATATAGAAGATATTTAAAAGCTATAACTAACCCTAATATTGAATCAGATATCGTTTAAATATTAATAATATAAGAGTATAGTAAGGGGTATAAAAGGCTGATACTAGCAGATATAAATTATACATGTGTGAATGTTAGCTATATTTAGAATAATAGGATTAAATAATTGAAATTTTCTTATTATAATTGTTATCAAACATTTTGCTATATTATATAGTAGATATATACATAGTTTATATCCATTTAATTATTGTATGTATAGTTTTTTTCCATTATTCTCTTTCAACTAAAATTATATTATATATTATTAATAATATATATATTATATAGTATATACGCTCTCAATCTCTATCTCATTTAGTATATTGATAAAAGCACCTAGTATTATCTTTTACTCTTAGTATTATACGTGAAAAAGCAGATAGTTAATACCTCTCAATACTATATATGCCTATAATACTATTATTCATATATGATATTATATATATAAAATTAAAATGAGGGTATTAAGCGTGGATAGCGTCATCCGTAAAAATAAGCGATGAGGTTACCCCACATTAGGCATATATGATGTGTTTAAATACACCCCAAGTCACTCCAGTGCCCAATGGTTTGCCCTTCTTGTGCGCATATCCACATTCTTCTTACACTGGAAAAAGCTCTCCTTTATCACTCACCACCAAAAACACTATTACAGACAATATTTTCTTATACAAAATAAATAAATAAATAAATAAATAAGTAAAAATGGCAACCAAACGATTAGACTCAGAGAAGCCGTGAGGGGGGGAGGGACTTCCAAAAATAGCCCTTCATCTGCCCGTTCCCAATCCCTACTTGAGAGTTGGCTGCCTCCTGTGGTGGGGTTGGTCCATTCACGGAATTTGCAGCCTGTTATGATGCGCGATCTTCTTTTTTCATAAATATCGGCAACCTTTATTCTAATTTCCACATTGTTGAACATCACCTCTCCTCTTCTAAATGTCATATCTTATTCTTGAGAGGTTCTTGTTTGAGAGGTTCTGACAGCAAACCCAAATCTGTTCACTCGTACTATATTTATCTATCCTCAATGCGGATGTTGTGCCTATGTTCGCATTGAGGTTATTTGTTCTCGTGTCTGAGATTTGGAGTTTTCCAAATTTTCTACCCTATGGATCAAGCTATCCTGTCAATCTACTACTAAATTCATCTGCTTTGTATAATTGTTTCCTAACTCAACTGACTATCATAAATTCTTCGACTACTCAAAACAGAACACTATTTCTCCTTCTCCTCTCTCGGAAATCATCTTGGGTGATGTCAATGTTCACCACTATCAATGACCTTCTTCTGGTTCTCGTGTTACAGCTGGTGAACTTGTCTTCAATTTCTCATTCCAGAATGATCTCGAGCAGTTGATGAAACTTCCTACTCGTGTCCCTGATCACCTTAGAGATCAACCCAATATGCTAGTCCTTTTCCTAACTTTCGATCATTTCCCTAATTTTTTTAATTAAACGTTTTCCTTCTCTGGGTTCCTCCGATCACCTTCCTGTCACTGTGTTCTGTTCTAGCTCTTCAAGTCCTCAACATGAAAGATCCTCGTCTATCGCGAGGGAACGTTTCTGGCACTTCGGTGTTGCCAGATGGTCGAACTTGAGATCATACCTCTGTGTCTTGGGAATTGTGACATCTGGAGCAAGTGGGGGAGGTTACATTGTCTAGTTTGAATCTTTAGATTTGTCATTAATGACTAGTTGAAACAGCTGACCTCTGATCATTCTCGTATCTCTATTTGGGGTAAAGGAAACATGGTAGTTTTCAATGCCTCACGTTTCTCCTCCTTCTCGACCCTCGCCACCTTCTCATTTATGCTTAACATTGTAAATTCTCCTAAAGACGTTATTTCTGCTCTTTATAAGCATAACACTAAGAAAGCGTACGGTTCTGGTGGTATTCCTTCTGTGGTTTTCAAAACTTGTGCTTTTGAGCTTGTATCCTGCCTTGGTAAGCTATTTCGTCTTTGTTTATCTACTTCTATACGAGGGCAAATACTACGAAACGTGAGGTCCTACAACTAGCTTCAGAGAAAAGGGGACCCCTCTCAACCCTCAAACAAAGGGGACTCCTCTCAACCCTCAAACAAAGGGGACTCCTCTCAACCCTCAAACAAAGGGGACTACTCTCAACCCTCAAACAAAGGGGACTCCTCTCAACCCTCAAACAAAGGGGACTCCTCTCAACCCTCAAACAAAGGGGACTCCTCGCCGAAAAAAGGGACTCCTCTCAACCCTCAAACAAAAGGGGACTCGTCTCAACCCTCTAAAAAAGGACTCCTCTCAACCCTCAAACAAACGCGGACCAATATCAACTTTTCAAACTAGGGACCACTTCTCAGCCCTTAAACAAAGGGATCTCCCCTCAACCCTCAAACGAAAGGGACTCCCCTCAACCTCAAACGAAAGGGACTCCCCTCAAACCTCAAAGAAAGGGAACTCCCCTCAAACCTCAAACAAATGGATTGGAGGTAAAAAGGGACTTCTCTCAACCTCAAACAAAGGGGACTTGGTTTGGAGAAAACCAAAGGATCCTCTCACCTCAAAACAAAGGGCACTCCTCACAACCCTCAAATAAAGGGACTTCGCTCAACCCTCAAACAAAGCGACTACTCCTCAACCCTCAAACAAAGGACTACTCTCAACACCTCAAAACAAAGGTACTCCTTCAACCCTCAAACAAAGGGACTCCTCTCAACCTCAAACAAAGGACTACGTCTCACCCGCCAAAACAATAAGGGACTACTCTTCAACTCTCAAAACAAAGGGGACTCCTCTCAACCCACAAACGGACTTCTTTCGACCCTGAAACCTAGGGACCTCCTCTCAGCCCTCAAACCTCCAAAAGAAAGGGACTCCTTCTCAACCTCAAACAAAGGGGACTCCTCTCAACCCTCAAACAAAAGGGACTCCTCTCAACCCTCAAAAGAAAGGGACTCCCCTCAACCCCAAAAGAAAGGGACTCCCCTCAAACCTCAAAAAATCCACTCCTCTCAACCCTCAAAAGAAAGGGACTCCCCTCAACCCTCAAAAGAAAGGACTCCCTTTCAACCTTCAAGAAAGGACTCCCTCTCAAACCCTCAAACAAAGGGGACTCCTCTCAACCCTCAAACAAAGGGGACTCCTCTCAACCCTCAAACAAAGGGGACTCCTCTCAACCCTCAAACAAAGGGGACTCCTCTCAACCCTCAAACTACCGTCCTATCAAAAAAAACAAAAAGGGACTACTCTCAACCCTCAAACAAAGGGGACTCTTCTCAAACCCTCAAACAAAGGGACTCCTCTCAAATCTCTAATAGAAGAGGACTCTTCTCAACCCTCAAACAAAGGGGACTCCTCTCAACCCTCAAACCAAAAAGGGGACCCTCTCAACCCTCCAAAACAAAGGGAACTCCTCTCAACCTTTAAACAATGGGGACTACTCTCAACCCTCAAACAAAGGGGGACTCCTCTCAACCCTCAAACAAAAGGGACTCCTCTCAACCCTCAAACAAAGGGAACTCCTCTCAACCCTCACACTATCATCCTATCGCTTTGACCTCCGTTCTCTCAAAAGTTTTCGAATCTATCCCTAATA
>JABUQX010115695.1:0-17500 GCA_015478945.1 Trachelipus rathkii | reverse complement strand
CTTGATGACTGTCTCTTCAGTTTTTACGATGAGATTCCCTGGTGTGATTCCTTTGAAGGTGAATGATGTCAATGCAATTTCGGCCATGAACTTATCAAAGTCTAACATATCCAAATCCTCATCTTCAGTAGGTCTATTTGCTGAAAAGCCACCATCGTCACTATCAGTGCTGTTGCCAGGGGTTGCAGGTAAGGCGGCTTCCACTTCTCTGAATCTTTTTTTTTTTTTTTGTCAAGCGAGCAAGCTCCTCGGTTATTTTAATGCATTCTAGAAGTGGTTCACCGTCGGAGGTGCCATTCTTGTGTGGTTTCAGCTAGTTTAAAGAATTCCTTATTAGAACCTTTTTTTTTTTTTTTTTTTACAGTTGTCACCGCCGCTCACGGGCAGAACCCTATTCAAGGAGTGGGTGTTGAACGCCTCAAAAATCCATCTAACGCAAATTACGCAGATGAGCACAGACGCAGGCTTTAAAGTGAGGGAAATTAAATTGAGTAGGAAACACAGATGATGGAAGAGAATTCCACAGAACAGAGGTGGCAGGAAAGAAAGAACACCGCAGCGAACTAGTCTGGAGTTACTAACATCAACACAAAAACTCATGTATGCCGACACAGCACCCCTTGTGCTACGAGGGCATCGTAAAGGTGGTGGTACATGAGTGATAAGTTCCCAAGCACATTGCCTCTATAGTACCTATAAATAAGTGATATAGCCAATATCGCGCCGCAAATATAAAGGGTCAAGTGAACTAGAAAGTACAGGACAGTTTATAAGTCTTTGGCCTTTGACTCGACCCTATCCAAAAGCCGTGGATGAAACCAGAGCCTCCCCCCCCAGATATGAGAGCAGTACTCCATACAAGGGCGGATGAGACCCTTGTATAGGTGGAGTAACTGAGAAGAGGAAAAAAAGTCTCGCACTCTAAACAGAACTCAGTTTCTTTGAGGCCGCCCTAGCAACCACTGTGATTTGAGGTTTTCAATACATTTTTTGTTTATGTTAAGGCCAAGGATGTTTATATTGTCAACAGGAGAGACTAGAGAACCGTCGAAATAGATAGAAAAGTTAAGTGTTTTAGAGAGAGAGAGATTTGTAGTTGGGTTTAAAGAGTTAAATTCACAAGCTTGAGACACTCCAACCCTGAAATTCCCATCCAGATCAGCTGCAGAATAGACTGAAAGATTAAGACGAAAGGCAATTCTGAAGTCAAAGAGGGAGCAGAATTGAAATGAGTTGAAGAATGAAGGGTCAAGTCATCGACATATGAGTGGATAGAGTTAGATGTGCAGGTGAGAAGATCATTGATGAAAAGTATGAATAAAGTAGGAGATAAAACAGAACCCTGAGGAACACCACTATTGACAGAAAAAGAAGAAGTCGCCCCATCAACAACAGCCGATATTGAGCGATTTGAAAGAAAGCTAGACATAAGTAAGCAAAGAGAAGAAGAAAACCCAAAGGAGGGGAGCTTGGAGAGCAGTGACGCGTGCCATACCCGGTCAAATGCTTTGGATATGTCAAGCGCCACCACACAAGTCTTCCCGTAGTTCCTAAGGGTGGAAAACCATAAATCTGTTAAATAGAAAAGTATATCGCCAGTAGATCGCGAGCACCGAAAGTCGTACTGGTAATCGGAAAGAAGGGAAAGAGATTCCAGATGATCTAAGAAGTGAGAGTTGAGAAGGGTTTCAAAGATCTTAGAATACAAGTTAGAGCTATAGGGCGATAGTTAGAAGTATCAGAGCATCATCACTTTTTCGGAATAGGTTGGACATTTGCGCGCTTCAAACACTGAATGAAAGTGCTAGTATTGAGGCATAAAGGGTATAGTTGAACGAGGGGTGGGGTCAGCACGGAAGCACACTTCCTCAAAACTCGGAGAGGAATGCCATCCGGGCCCCGCCTCTCTAACGTTCATAGATTTCAGTGAGCCATGCACCCGATCAAATAAAATGACAGGTAAAGGCATAGGACACCTGAGAGGAGAAGGAGGAGGAAGAGGAATACCAGAATCGTCCAGGGTTGAATTAGAGGAAAATAGGAGGCCAAAGAGATGATTGGCCTTTTCAGTTGGAGTATTAGCAACAGAATCATCAGAGTGAATAAGAGGAGAAAAGATGATTTACAGAAGTTGTTAGAGATGTTTTTGGCAAGAGGCCAGAGAGATTTGTCAGTAGGAGAACCAAGGAGGTCAGCGCAACTTTCATTTAATGAAAGTCCACTTTGCTCGTCAGAGAGTATCCCTGCAACGATTTCTAGCTGAATGAAAATTGGCAAGAGTGATAGGAAAACGAGAATTTTTCCACACCCGATAAGCATTGTCTCTAGCCTGGATGGCCAGAGGAACAAGCACGATCGAACCATGGATTTGAGGAGAAAAAGATTTAGCCAAGAAGGAAATGAACCTGCTCATCCCATTAACAATTACAGTTCCCACTTTATCGGCAGAATTCAGCGTCTTAAGAGTCAAAGCAGCCACTTCAATTATAGTGTAGAAGCAACGCAATGCCCCCAATCAGCCCGATCAAAGTGCCAGAAAAACCGAATGGGCAGGATGGAGATGTTGGAGAGAAAGTATTAAAATTAAGTGATAGGTTGTGGTCAGATTTCCACGATAGGAGCGAAGGTGGTGTATTTATAGAGAGAAGGACTAGTAATGAAACAGGTCAAATGTGTTCAAGAATCGGTTGGGACGATCCGAAATGTAGGTTATTCAATTAGTTGCTCCAGATCGATAGTTGAGAATACTGAATGATTCGGCTTCCTCCCACCTAAATCAGTACGAGGAACCTAACAATTCAGTGTTGTGTACATTGAAACCCTAAATAGAGGACCTCAGTATTTGGATGAGAAGATATAACAGTCTTCGTGAGAAGTAGTAAGGCAATCAAAAAAGGTATGAAAATCTGTTCTGTTAGAAGAACAGTAACAGAAGCATAATATTGTAGAAGGAAGAAAGATTTTAAGCCACAGAACATCGGTTAGGAGATTCGAGATTCTTTCGAGACGTGTTATGGGAATGTTTATATTTACATAGCACATACTCCACTCTTCAGACGGAAATTATAAAATAAGTTATAGTTGATATATTAAACGAGTTGAAGGATGAATTCTTAGCCATCTGGGTCTCAAGACAAGAGCATAAAATTAGGTTTAAGAGTTAGAGAGGTAGTATTCCATGGATGCAGAGTTAGAGTGCAAGCCATTGATGCTGGTAAAGTCAAAGCCACGCCTGTGCAAATCTGCTATCATACACGCATACAAAAAAAAAAAACAAAAACGAAAAACAGACAGAAACAAATAGATAAAACCAAAGGAGAAATGAGGAAAATTATTTGTACCGCTAAACCTAAATTTTAAAACGATAAAACCCTATTTACAGCAAATATCTAATATGAAATTAAGATAAAAAAAAAAATATTTTGGTGTTATATAATTCTCTTTCAATTCTAATGGTGGTTGTCAAATAGGTAAATTATTGAATCCACAAGTCTCTCATAATTTTTCCCAAAAGTAAGAGTATCGGCTAAGCATCGGCCATATTTTAACCGATACCATCAAAAATGCCGATACTACTGATACCGATACCGATACTCATCGGTACATCCCTAATATTAATAATATATACTGTATATATATATTATTATTATATATATTATTATTATATATATAGGCTATATATATATATTATATATATATATATATATATACATATATATATTATATATTATACATATATATATATATATATTATTATTATTATATACGAATATATGGTATATATATATATTTGTATATGTCTTATATGTATTATTATTATTATAATTATATATATAGGTTATATATATATATTATTATTATATATTATAAATTTTATTATTATATATATATATTATATATATATATATATATATATATATATATATATATATATATATATATTATATATATTATTATCCCTTATTAATTAATTAATTATCAAAACAGCTCAGGGACATATATATATACATATATATATTATATATATTATTATTATATTATTATTATACATATATATATTATACATATATATATATATATATATATATATATATATATATATATATATATGTGTGTGAAATAAATATCCAAATGGCATAACCTATAAAATAAAATCAACAAAATTTGTGAATAAAAAATTGGCATTTGTTAAAATACATTCATAGTGGAATGCTTGAGACTTCTTTCTTTATGATAGTTAAAGGAAAGAGGACTTTGAATATTTGATAATTTTTAATTTTTATATAAGTATTTTTATTTTTATTTTATTTAGCGAATAATAATAATAATGAGAATTTCAAGGAAAGAAGGTGGTAATAGAGGTATCAAAAAGGCAATGTCCATATAAAAGAAACAGGCTTACCTTCTTTTTTCTAGTTTAATTGCTTGAAATATTAGTAGCTGTTCCCGAGTATCTCTCTTATAACTTTGGATGCCTTGAATGAATTCTTTGAAGAATGGGGAGCCCACCTTTTATGAAGTCTCTCCATATATTAAATCCAGGGAAAATAATTTTAAGTTTTTAAGCTGTCTTCAAACGCTTTAATTCATCTTCACTTGATTCAGGTTTTATCCAAAGCTTTTGTTCTTAAACATTTACACTCTTTTCTATGTGTTGTCAGATGACTCATCATTAGTAACGTTTCATTTTATAAGTACATGGTTATAAAGATTTTAAGTAGGTCTAGATAAGCTGTTAAATTTAAAAATTTTAATTACTTTAATTAAATATGTAACAGTATATGAAGAGTTATGTATGCCCAAGTACTAAAAATGAGTTATTAGCAATCCACAGATAGCTAAACTTGACAAAGACCAACCTCGCTCAATTGTGAAAATGTAAACAATTCATGATTTGGACTAATACACACAGTAAACAAGTTTTGATGTTGTTTAGTTATATTCTATTAATACTGTTTGTTTTATAAAACATGTATTTAAATAGTTTAATACTATTTAACTCAGTTATTACAATCTGTTGTTAATAGCTTTGAAACTTATTCAAAACAATATTTGATTTTTACTAATTTCTGAATAAAATCATTTAAATTAATAGTTTATACAGCTCTTTATAAACTATTACAGTAACTGATTTTAATTAGAAATTATTAAAAATCAAATATTGTTTTGAAAGCTTTATAAAATAAATCCTAATTTAAGGTACTCTAGACTTGATTTGAGGATTGTGTCTAGACTTTGGCTGGCCAACAGGAGGTTTAAGTGGACTATTGTGTTAGGTTGCTACGTCTGGGGATTAGGATTTAGTTTTTAAGACAGTTGAGCAGACTTTTTAAAAATTTCAAGCAATAATTGATTTTGCTGTTTATGTAACTTTAACTTAACATATATGATAACCTAAGGTAGTTTTTGGTAATCACTCTTTATTTCTACTCTATTGAAACTATAAAGACAAATTATATTAAAATACATTAATTACAGCCTTCTTGGACATTACCCCAAAATATATTTGTATACAATGACATTTCTCCCCTAGGCTTGAAAGTGGGTAAGAACAAACTAATTGCTTTTAAAATTGTATCATATGTTATTCAAGTATTTTTCTTAAATTTTAATGTATATGAAAAACAAAGTACACCCATTAAAATAGTTCATTGAATCATTTGTAATTAAAATAGTCATAAACACTGAAAGTATGTATAATACTTGATCAATCAATTTTAATAAAACACAAAATAAAACAAAATGATGAGATGAAAATAAACTGCATGAAATATAAATATAATAGTGAGAGTCAAAAATTAAAAAAAAATAAAATTATTATAGATCTAAGAATTTCATTGAAAATATTTTCAATTTAGGTTTTGAAGAAATGGGGTTTCATTATTGATACAACATCACAATTAGAGCTATTTGAGGTCAGGTAAATTTGAATACTGCCTTTGGGGTTCAGCCTATTTTTGCACTTCATTTTTTAAGATTATGAGAATAGAAAATTCTTTTTCTTGAAGATAGGTGTTGCAAATGCCAGCAACCATTTTCCACTTCCTCATGTGAAATTTTGAAAGACCTCAGCTCTTGATAAGCAAATACTTGACAAATTTGTTTTTTTCTGAAATTTAGTATATTGGAGAGAAGTTCAGAATGTGCCTCTGCTTCATGCTTTTTTGGCACAGCATTTTCCTAGTTAATAAGATTCACAGTACCCAACTGACAATATGTGAATCAAGCTCTGGAAAGTAATCAGAAAATCACATCCTGAACTTGGGAAGATGCCACATAACTGGATGTTTAATTTCACCAAAAGAAAGATTATTATTATTATTATTATTATTATTATTATTATTATTATTATTATTATTATTATTATTATTATTATTATTATTATTATTATTATTATTATTGTTATTATTATTATTATTATTATTATTATTATTATTATTATTATTATTATTATTATTATTATTATTATTATTATTATTATTATTATTATTATTATTATTATTATTATTATTATTATTATTATTATTATTATTATTATTATTATTATTATTATTATTTGTGACATTTAATTACTGTCCTGCAAGCTCAGGGTAAACTTAGATGATCTAAATATTGTCTTGTATGGACTGTGCTGAGAAGCAACTAGGAAGCTGGGAAGGTGCTGAAGCTCATCAAAGTATGCAAAAAGTTGTGAATTGAATTTTAATTTGGTTACTTATTTATTAGTCATTAGTAAAAAGGAATTTTACCCTATTTTAAAGGAATAAATGTTTCATATTTATAATTTCATTTGCTTGATATAGAGTTTCATTTGTATTTATATTTAAATTCTTTTCAGAATTAGATCTTTATTTCAGCAACCACAAGTGAAAAATTATTATATCATTGGTAAATGGTAACCTACATATATATATACTGTATAATAAAGTGTAAATTAATTAATGATATACTGAGTCCACCTTTTAGGCCAAGTCTGAGTCAAAATCCAAGTAGATTTTGTAATAAAAATATAATAAATTATTGTATTGGATTTTTTTTTACATACTGTATAATAAATATGAAGATATAATAATAATTATGATAGTAATATTTTATTTTTAAATTTTTTAAATTATATGGGTAAATGTGAGTTTAAGTAGCATATGTAAAATAGTTTTAACTAAAAACATTAATATAAAATTAATAATCTAGTATGTGGTTATCTAGAAATTAATTAAAATAAGCTTCCCATCTAATTTCAATTAGCATAAAATAAAAATAAAGATATAATTGGATCAAGATCAAACTACACCAGATTGTTAAATGGATTGTGGAGTCCTTCCAAGATTGTATTCTCAGTTATTTTTTAAATGATATGATATACGATCTTTTATGGAATGATCACCTTGTGATAATATTTTTTTAGTTCTATGCAGTTGATTGTATATTTTGGTTTTCTGATCTTTACCTTGTTTCTGTTTAAACAATTCAAGAAGTTTTATATTCAATAGTGAAATTATCAGATAAATGTGGTTGAAATTTTTAAGTTAACAAGCCTTTGGCTTGCTCCTAACGGAGCAAGACTTGTCCCTGAGCACGTGCTACGCACGCGCAGAGGGCTCGCTTCGCTGCCTGAGGAAACCAATAACTGGAAAAACTCATGATGACAAGCTCAGAAGAAAAACCACATGTTCTTTGGCTGCTTAATTTTTAATATGATATAGATAAAAAAGCAAAAGTAAAAAATAATTTATTAATAACAACTTTTCATTAAGAATATAGGAAATCAAAATGTGGCCGGACCATAATGGCGAAAGGATGGTAGTTTCAAAAATATGGTGCTCCACATCATTCAACAAATCGATACGAATTTGGAACGTTTTTTTGCATGTTTAAAATTAACAGGATATAGATAATAATATCATGAATCATTACAAGATGTCTTTTAATAACTAATCAATCCCATGCAACCATGTAGGGGAAGGAATTCAAATACACAGCTTCACAAATAATTCTTGTATTTTGACCAATTGTTATTTACAATGTAAATGTTAAATATATTAAAGGTAAGCAGAGAAAGCCATGATTTGTGGGAAATGAAAATATGGGAACTGAAGGTAAGCAGAGAAACCCATGGTGCTCTTAAAATATTGGGAAATAAGAATTGGGAATCAGATAGAAGAATTATGTATTTTTATGGCAATAGGCGTGTGATCAAGAAATGGATTTATTTTTGACATCCTTACAAAGATCAATATACAATCCTTGGTTGCTAGTAAAAAAAAGGGAATTAGTCTAACTGTTGGAGATCTCCGTTGTAGAAAAGAGGACTTCTTTGAGGCTGAAGCTTTTAATATCATTAACAATAAAAGATGAACTTAAATTAGCCTAGTTAAAATGCTAAATTTTAAAAATCTGATCATCTAACAAGATTTTTTTTAAAAATATTATATATATATATATATATATATATATATATATATATATATATATATATATATATATATATATATATATATATATATATATATATATATATATATATATATATATATATATACCGGTATATATATATATATATATATATATATATATATATAAAATTTTTTTTTACATTCAAAAACTTGTTAGGTAGATTAATAAATTTTTTTTGAAAACTTAACTCTCTACCTCAAATAATTACTGTTATCCCTCATCATATAATAACTTAAGTAATGTTTACTTTGATTACAGTGTAATAGGCACTTCCAAAAAAGCAATACATCACCTATAATACTTCAATTAAAAGTTTTTGAAGAAAATTAATTTTTTTCAAACCCTTAACTGTAATGAAAGTGTTAAGGATTCTACTCATTATCATCATCATCTTCACCCACCTCTCCCCAAGACTATGGGTAAGGTGTGTAGCATGCACCAGAAACAGAAGAGTAGTAGAAGAATATGACGCAAGTCGAAAAGAAAGCCCAGACTTACTGCCCCCTTTACACCTTTTAGTGAGAACTTGTCGCAGTCAGAAAATTCACCCTAGAGCTTCACAGGACCGCGCCGACCCTCACTATGGCATCTCAGCAATGTTGGGTTTATCCCTTGGCCCAGGTGGGCCACAATATACTTCCTCACAAAACCCTGCCATTCACTCCTATTATGCACCTTTCTTCTCGCCTCTGCCAAACTCATATTTCTCTCCTCCAGGCATTTCTTTACTGACTCATCCCACTTTTTCTTCTGTCTCCCAGCCAGTCAATTCCCAGCACACTCACCACAATACATCTGCTTAACCAACCGACTATTATCTATCCTTTCCACATGACCAAACCATCTCATCATACGGTACTTTCATTTATTCTCTCATAAATTTACCCTTTTCTTCACACCACACAACACCCAAATACGTTCATTCCTCATTTTATCAATCCTTCTCACATCTAACACACCCCTAATATTGTCCATCTGAACACATTGTATTTTTGACCTATACCTCTTATTCCAGACCATAGTCTCACTACTATACATTAAAACACAGGTAACAACATACCCTCATGTAACACCCTAGTGCACTCAAGACTTAGTCCCTTTACATCCACCAAGGATTTAATTGCATCAGCCACCTTCTGCCATTCACAGCTTTCCTACTACACTGCATCATCTGTCCCCTTTTCATTCAACATATGTCCTAAATATTTAAACTCAGACACTTGTTCAAGTTGCTCACCATTTAACATAACTTCACACAATGGACTGTCCTCACACAACCATAACCTTACCCTTATCTACGTTTACTTTTAAACCCCTCCTTTTACACACCCTGCCAAATCTCCCTACCAATCCTCTCAAACTCCCTTCCATTCTCCATCATTCTAACACCATCTCTTGCCACCCCCATCTCTAATTCTTTTATTACTCCATCCATATACAAATTGAATAACCAAGGAGACACATAGGACATCCCTGCCTCTCTCCACCATTAATATTAGACCAATCACTTTCGACTTCATTTATTCTTACACATGCTTCACTATCTTTCTTACATACTTTTGATTGCATTCAGAAGCCTACCACCAACACCATATATCACCAACACCTGCCATAGAGCTTCCTTATTAATCCTATCATATGCCTGTTGCAAATCCATAAAACCTAAATACAATTTATTCATTTTCTCCCTCATTTTCTCAGTTATTTGTTTCAATTTAAAGATTTGATCGACACATCTTCTACCACAATTAAATGCACCTTGTTCTTCACCAATCAGTCCTTCAGTCACTTGACACACTCTTTCGATCAAAATACCAGCATATATCTTCCCTTCAACACTCAATAAACTAATTCCCCTATAATTCCTACAGTTACCATTATCCCCCCCTTACCCTTATAAAAGGATACGATTACTGCTCTCTTACAATCCCTCGGAACTATACCCTCCATAAACAATTTGTTACACAACAGGAATGCAATGTTTTTTTTTTTTAATCCACTTTCAATAACAAAAAATTCTAACAAAATATATATATATATATATATATATATATATATATATATTATTATTATAATTATATAAAAATATATATAAATATATATATATATATATATATATATATATATATATATATATATATATATATATATATATATATTATATATATATATATATATATATATATATATATATATATATATATATATATATATATATAGAATATTCATATATATATTATATATATATATATATTATATATATATATATATATATATATATATTTATATATTATATATTATATATATATTAAATTATATATATATATATATATATATATATATATAAATATATAAAAATATATATATATATATATATATATATATATATATATATATTCACTCCAAACCTACTCATTCACTTAGATCTCCGAATACATGTTTATAATTCAACATTTATTACACATTAGGAAAGTCCAAACAACCATCACATGCACACACAAAATTACATTCAATAATTTAGAAGACTTGTATTTCTGTAAGATCTTAAGTCAATTATTTCACTACAGCAATGGCTTCTTTAAGAACCTCAAGAGGAGGGATATTGTGGGATCCTTTATTCTTAATCCTCTCTTAAGCTACCATCTTACAAAATCCTTAAATGAGGTTTTATTACCAAGTACAAAATAAAATTCTCAGTACTCTATAGAACTTCTGAAATATCAGTGTGTGATCAGTTGATCACACACAATTTAATAATGAACAGTAGCTTGCAACATTGCTTGTGTAAATTATTTGAAAAGAGTTGTATTAAGAAATTTAATATGCCAGGATATTTTCACAATGTACCAAACATAGGACAACATGCATCACTACCTTTATGGTCCCCTCACGCTTAAAGGACGATAACAAAAGCAAAGATGTATAGCGAGGACCATAAAAGTGAACTGATCCAAATTTATATATTTGTTGTGAAGAGCAAAGTTTTAAAGGAGATTACTTTGTAAATTAATTAATAACTAAAAAAAAAATCAAATGCAATAAAGCTCCTTTACAATAAAATTAAAAAAAAAAAAATTTAGGTCACCCTATTTACTCTTGCAAGAGAACCAGAATCTGGAAAGCTCGCCATTCATAGGTAAGATTTCTGTAAATCTGGTGCACCTCTCTTTAAGGAGATTGAATAAAATTTGGAAAAGGATAAGAAAATCCTTTGGCAGATGTTTTGTTCATGCTATTTTCTATTTTGTTTATTTAAATCATTTTCAGAACCGGCTGTATGACTGCTGCTGCTAAAAGATACAGATATTTAAGAAGACTTTTTAAATTTAAGCAGATGGACTTTCAATATGCAGCATGGCAAATGTTTTACTTGTTTGTTTCACCCCAAAGAGTGTATAGAAATTTTCAATATCGAAAACGTAAGTTTTATATATATAAATATATATATATATATATATATATATATATATATATATATATATATATATATATATATATATATATATATATATATATATATATATATATATATATATATATATATATATATATATATATATATACATAGAACAATATATATATATATATATATATATATATATATATATATATATATATATATATATATATATATATATATATATATATATATATAAAATAAAATAAATTTATATATATTTAACTATATATATTTATATATATATAATATATATATATATATAACTTCTAATATATGTATATATATATATATATATATATATATATATATATATATTTATATATATATTATATATATATATATATATGAGTAATTCCATACCAGTTCAACCAAAATTTTGCCAAAATTTTCATGACCCTCTCCGATTTTACTGAAAATTGCTATACCTGTAAAGCTCAATGAGAGAAGTTCAATGGTATTTGTCTCAATGCTGTAGGTCATTCGGTTGCAGAGTTATGACCTCCTAAAGTTAGGTCAAAATGTGCATTTTTGCTAAACCAGTTAAAGGTCAACATTCAATATCTCCGGAACTATAGCACCTACAGAGTTGCTTCTTGCACAGTTTTGAAGCTCTTAAGTTGGGCAACAATATTTACTCTATGCATATTTACTCTAGGAGGTCAAAAAAAAATTTGACCTTTCATTGACCTTTGACCTTGAAAAGGTCAAATAAAGTATCAACCAATTTTTTTGTAACTTGACTGTATCATTGGTATATATGTATACTTCATTATAGATAAAAATTTATTTTGGGTATTTATGTAGTTTAAGAGTTATAGCCATTTATTTGACCAAAAAAAAAGAGAAAATATGAATTAAGGGAAATTTTTGGGACTTAGCAATTTGTTTATTGAACATTTAAATCTGATATATATATATATATATATATATATATATATATATATATATATATATATATATATATACTGTATATATATATATATATATATATATATATATATATATATATATATATATATATATATATATATATATATATATATATATATATACTCATCAATTTTACTTATAGACAAAATTTACCAAAAATAATTTAAATAAATAATAATAAAAAAAAGGATATAAAAGATCTATACTAAAAAAAAAAGAACAACATAAAACATGTGTTTTGATAAATTAATTTCATACTACTGAAAAGAAGAACGCAGTTAACTCAGAGCTCAGTCATTTTGTAACTTTACTGCATTAAGACCAAACCTGGTAAGAACTCGCTAAGTAATTAAAAGAAACTCATTGTATAAAGTTATTTTCAAATTAAATTCATTGCTAACTATTTTTGTAGTTGTGCCTAGTAATATGACTCAATTACATGAAGCCTATTCTTTCCTACAGGATGTTTTGCTGTGACCCATTTAAAAGTCACACTAAAAAAATAAAAAATGAACGTAATGTAACAAAAGATTTAATTTCTATGAATCCTGATTTAAATTTAACACAGAAAAAAATTTGTACAAACTGTCGCAAGTTATTAGCAAAGGCCTCATCTTCAAAGTCAGACAATTTAAGTGAAAACATTACATTAGATACATCACCTCGTACACATGATAGTGATCCTGAAATAGTAACAGATTATCAGATTGAAAGTCTCAATGAATCTTTGGCAAAACTAGATGACACCACTGAAAAAATGCAAGGCATCGCACAGCAAATGATACACAAAGAAGCTCGTGAAAGTAAAAGACAAGTTGAAAAGAACATTTGAACTAGGTGGTGGTTCTGGAATGTCATCCGGAAGCGATTCAGAAGTTAATATAGAAATGGAATTTATCCAACATCTAAAAGAAAAGTTTAACAGTGAGGAAACTTGCCGAAGTGAAAAACTTACCATTTTGACTGTCCTTCCAAAATCATGGACTAGAAATAAAATCATGAAGACCTTTAACTGCTCACAATACATGGTTCAACAAGCCAAAAATTTAGTAACAGAGAAAGGTGTACTCTCCACACTGAATCCATGGTTAGGGAAACATCTAAATAGGAACACTGCTGCAAAAGTTACAGACTTCTATCATTCTCCAGACGTGAGTAGAGAAATGCCAGGTATGAAAGACTATGTCTCTGTAAAACAAGCTGATGGTTGTCGTGAAAGAAAACAAAAGTTCCTCATGCTTTGTAATCTGAAAGAAGCATTTGAGAACTTCAAAGGGAAATATCCAGAACTAAAGATTGGGTTCTCAAAGTTTGCAGAGCTTCGACCAAAAGAATGTGCATTGCCTGGAGCCAGGGCACACATTCTGTTTGCGTTTGTACTAATTAAAATGTGAAACTTAGCCTGGCAGCAATTGAAATTTTTTTTATACATGACAACAAATTCTGATACTCCTGAGGATAACATAGATACAAATTATGTTTCTCACTATAGGCACTGTCTTGCCCTTCTCCAATGTAACCCACCACAGAAGTGTTATTTTGGTCATTGTGAAGAATGGCCAAGAAAAGAAAAATTTATAGACTTATTGACAACATTATTTGACGAAAAAGGGGTTGATGATGTAGAATTCAGTTAATGGCTTTCAACTGATATATATATATATATATATATATATATATATATATATATATATATATATATATATATATATATATATATATATATATATATATATATATATATATATATAAAAATATATCTTTATAAATATATATATATATATATATATATATATATATATATATATATATATATATATATATATATATATATATATATATATATATATATATATATATATATATATATATATGCCTATATATATATATAGGTAATACTGTGAAGCTTGACCCACATGTTCTTTGAGGACCCAAAAAGATTTTCATAAGTTCCAGAAGAAGCTAAGTTAAGTTAAGTTTTAAGTTAAGTTTAGTGGGTAGCTTCTGGAATTATGCCAGAAGCTTGCCACTAAACAATTTTTAATAAAAATCTATATAACTTAACTTTCTGAACTTAGAAAATTTTGAACTTAGAAAATTTTTGGTCTCAAAATGTGTTGGTCACTGTCTACCAGTATTACCATACATATATATATATATATATATCTATATATACCTCCTATATATATATATATATATATATATATATATATCTACATTTATATATATATATATATATATATATATATATATATATATATATATATATATAGGTATTTATATATATATATATATATATATATATATATATCAGACAAATAAGACAAACAAATTATGCAGTCTCTAAAATTTCCCTTAATTCATATTTTCTCTTTTTTTTTGGTCAAATAAATGGCTATAACTCTTAAACTACATAAATACCCAAAATAAATTTTTATTTATAATGAAGTATACATATATACCAATGATCAAGTCAAGTTACAAAAAAATTGGTTGATACTTTATTTGACCTTTTCAAGGTCAAAGGTCAATGAAAGGTCAACTTTTTTTTTGACCTCCAAGAGTAAATATGCATAGAGTAAATATTTTTGCCCAACTTAAAACTTCAAAACTGTGCAAGCAACTCTGTAGGTGCTATAGTTCCGGAGATATTGAATGTTGACCTTTAACTGGTTTAGCAAAAATGCACATTTTGACCTAACTTTAGGAGGTCATAACTCTGCAACCGAATGACCTACAGCATTGAGACAAATACCATTGAACTTCTCTCATTGAGCTTTACAAATATACAAAATTTCAGGAAAATCTGAGAGGGTCATGAAAATGCTTGGTTGAACTGGTATGGAATTACTCATATATTATATATATATATATATATATATATATATATATATATATATATATATATATATATATATATATATATATATATATATATATATATATATATATATATATATATATATATATATATTATTTATCCTCTCTTCACTTCCCGCTAGATGTGGGGTAGAGTACACAACATGCATGGAAATGGGATAATTAACTAGAAGAGCATGATGTAAGTCGAATGGAAAACCCCACCCTCTCTCCTACCATCCCTTTTCATACCCTTCAGTGAGAGTTCTTCACAGTAAAAAAAAAAAAACACCATAGGGCTTCAAAGACTGTGATGGATCCTCACTATGGCATCTCGTCAATGTGGGTTCATTCCTTGGGGCAGGCCTACAACCAATGAAAACTCTTCCATTCACTCCTATTGTGCACTTTGCCTCTGCCAAACTCACATTCCTTTACTGACTCCATCCACTTTTTCTTTTGTCTCCCAGCCAGTCAATTTCCAGCACACTCACCACTATGCATCCACTTAATCAGCCAACTATCATCTATTATTATCCTTCCTTTCCATGTGACCAAACCATCCTAATACACACTCGTTTGTTTATTCCCTCATTTACACCTTTCTTCACAATGCACAACTCTAACACGTTCATTCCTCATTTTATAAATTCTATAAATGTTATAAATTTTATAAATTTGTAAATTTGATAAATTCTCCCACCTAACATGTCTCTAAGATTGTCCATCTAAATATATTGTACTTTAGATTTATTCCACTTATTCCACACCAGTTTCACTACTATACTTTAACACTGGAAACAGCATACCCTCACACAAAAACCCTAGCGCACTCAAGACTTAGTCTCTCTGTATTCACTATTCACCAAGGATTTACAGTAATTGCACCAGGCACCTTCATAATATTCACAACTTTCATACAAAACTCTGCATTATCCGTTCCATTTTCATTCAACATATAGCCTAAATATTTAAACTTGGATATTTGTTGCAATTGCTCACCATCCAACATGATTTCTTCACACTGGAGACTCTCCTCACTCACTACTATAACTTTACTCTTATCTACATTTACTTTCACACCCCTCCTTTTACACACCCTGCCAAACCCCTTTACCAATCCTCTCACACTTTCTTCAGATTCGCCACACAAAACCAAATCATTAGCTTATAATAAGCAGGGAACCCTCCTCTCTCTCTTCCATTCTCCATCAGTTTAACACCTTCCCATACCACCTCCACCTCTAATTCTTTCATAACCCTATCCATATACAACTTAAATAATTAAAGAGACAAAATACATCCCTGCCTCACTTCACTATTAATATTAAACCATTCCTTTCAACTCCATTTATTGATACGCACGCTTCAATATTGCCTTGGAATGCACCGATTAATCGGCCATTTTGCCGATTATTGATAACGCCTTTTTTGCTGGCTAATCGGCCGATTACTTTATTCCCTTTAAAAGACTGAATTTAAGACATTTCATAACTGCCAAGATAATCATCAGATAGCTTTGACACAGTAACAATTACCAATTTTAGCATGCTTAGTGTCTGGCTGCTATTATGGCTTTTTGCCTTTATTACTTTTATTTGTAATTTTTATTTATATTTTATTCTTTTTTATTAAAAAATCGTACAAATTTTTTTGCCTTTTTTATTTTTATTTTGCCTGAAACCTCTGGTCTCATCAGTATTTAAAGTTCAATACTCTCAAGTTGTAATGTAGAAGCATAAGAGTTTCACCATTTTCAGGACACAGCCTATTCCTTGTAGGTTCATACACATTACC
>JABUQX010115694.1:0-13328 GCA_015478945.1 Trachelipus rathkii | reverse complement strand
TCTGCTCTCTCTCTCTCATCTTTCTCTCTCTCTCTCTCTCTCTCATCTCTTCCTCTCATCTCTCTCTCTCTCTCTCTCTCTTCGGTCTCTCTCTCTCTCTCTCCCTCTCTCTCTCTCTACTCTCTCTCTCTCTTCTCCTCTCCTCTCTCTCTCTCTCTCCTCTCTCTCTCTCTCTTCTCTCTCTCTCTCGGTATCTATTCTCCACCAACTTTTCTCTCTCATCTCTCCTCTCTCTCTCTCTCTCATGTAAATTTTAATTACCATTATCTTTCTTTTTCTTTGCAAATGTTATTTAAAAATCATCATCCCATTGTTTGACATGGAATTTGGAATATTATTACAAAATGATGTTGTTACAGTAGTTTTTGGCGTTACTACAGGGTAATTAAGTAATTAGAAAGTAATTAAATAATATATTCAAACTATTTTTAATTATTTCTAATATTGCTACTTTAAAAAAAAATCTTTTCCAATGTAAACACCAAAAATAAAGCATTTTACCTTAAAAAGTAGTAAATTTTAAGTGTAATCTCATTACTGATAAGCCGATAGTTTTCATTTGTTCTTCGTTTTTGTTTTTATTATATTTTTAGCTTTTTGAACGTAATTGGCGACTTATCATTGAACGTACGGAAAAGGAACATTTGGTAAATGTTCTGCACTTGACCAAACAGTTTGCGTTTGGAGTGTATATGACAGCAAACTGAAGTTTCTTCTCAAGTAAGTTGTTATGAAGTTTTAGATATAAATACTTTATATTAAATAACCTTTTTACTACTTTCGTATAATGAAGTTGGAGCTTCAGTTCCTAATTTTATCATTTTCTGCCCGTTTGACACTCTTGACTGCTATAGCACTCATTTGACAGTGAGAGTTAAATAACAGTTCTTAAATTTGTTTGGATGATGAAATTGGTCAAGATTTGATTATAGTACATAAGAAAAAAGGGAAAGTTTCATCTATTGAAAAGAAAGTAAATTTAGATTGACATTGATTGTCGAGGGGGAAGGGAGCTTTGATTTGAAACACTGTTTTATCCAGACCTTTTGAGCTGGATGAGGGGGTTCCTCGGGGTAGCGTTCTCAGCATCTTACTTTTTGCTATAGCATTTAATGACATAGTCAATTCCATTTCCGACTCTGTCAAATGCACTCTATATGTGGATGACTTGACTCTTTACGTGTCCGGTGCCCGGATTACACATTTTGAGCTTCAGCTCCAGTTGACAATTAATAAAATCAATGCATGGGGTGTTTCACATGGCTTTCGTTTCCCTCCGTCCCAGACTAGACGAGGCTGTTCCGGGGGAGGGCTGGGAGGGGGTTATCATTCCATACCCGAAAATGAGCTCATATATGAAACACACATTCCGGTTGTATCCCAATAATTTGTCTAATCTCCATTTGGACACACGACTTTACTATGCACCATTGATGTTTAATACGTAATGAAGGGTTAATAGTTACTGTACCGAAATAAATAGTAGTTAAACACTGAACTAAAATGATGCGGCACAATAATAAGATTTGATGAAAATGAAATTATATAGGTAAGAGATAAGACTTAAAAGATATAGATATAGATAACTGTTAATGTGTTAGTTCTTTTTTCTTTCTTTTCTTAAAAGAAATAAATCAAAATAAGCAAACCAATTAGACAGACCAGCCTTACACTCTTTACTAAGGATATAAGGGAATTAACAATAGCTCATCAAATATTATTATTATTGCATCCTACAGGTAGCCACTGCAATCTGTCTTTCTCTGAGTGAGTTTCCACATCAACAAAAGAATTGTACTTTTTCCAATAACTTATATTACCATAAGTTTTCTTTGTCTTTACATATATATATACAATTGTAATCTAATCCCATAGGTTCATAATAGATTAAGTATTTATAATAACATTTCGTCAAGTATCTGAAACATAATATATATATATATATACAATTGTAATCTAATCCCATAGGTTCATAATAAATTAAGTATTTATAATAACATTTCGTCAAGTATCTGAAACATAAGATATGCAGATTTAATGACGTCATTTTAACTGTCTAAAACCCCACTTATCAGGGCTTAATTACTAACCTTGTCTGAAGTCCCTTTCTTTCCCTTTTTTCTAACTAACTAGATATGTCTCTGTTCCCTCACATCATACCTAAGAAAAACAATCTTACCCCTTTTTCTCTCCTCTCTCTCTCTCCTTTTACTCTTCATCCCCTCCCTCCATATAATGTTTAATGTTTTTTCCATTTACTCTCTCTTTTGTTAATACATCTGCTACTTGTTTCTCCGTAGGTATCCATTCAATCTCTCTTACTTCTCCTTTTTCTAATCTTTCCTTTAAACAACCTATATCAATTCTCAATCTTTTATTCAAAACACCAGATGTAGACCCTAAAGCATTTACCAGTGTCTTACTGTCCACCTTCACTCTTATCTCTATCACTTCATTTGTTAACTCTGTCCATAATTCTCTCAAATACATTCCAGTATCAATCCCCTCATTCAAAGCCAAGGTCTCTGCCTCTATTGTTGACCTTGCTATCCTTTTAGCAACCCCAGATTTCCAAAACAAAGGACATCTATTACCCAATTCATCTTTTATTCCAATCAAATATCCAATCTGTGATTTCATCCCTTCTACATTGCCAAATGATGCATCCGTAAATATCTCGAATTCTAACTTTCTTCCCCTCAGTTTGTCCATCCGTATATTCATTTCTTTCTTTCTTACCCTTTCTATAACTCTATCTATCTCTTTCATGTCCTTCCCAGTTGCCTGTTTATTGTGTTTACTTAATATACTTACGTTAAAAGATATGTCTGGTCTAGTGTGTTGCCCTACCCAATTAAGCTTACCTATATGAGACCTGAACCTTGTCATCTCACTTTTACCTAACACTCTATCATTCTTAATCTTCCCATATATCTCCATGTCCTTTTTTATTTCTTTGATGTAATTATTTTGACTAAGAACATCTCCACCCCTATGTATTTAAAACATCCCTCTTCTTCATTACCAATTTTTAGATGTCTCTTTGTTCCCTATCACTTCTCTTTCAAATTCTTTTGTTCCCCGTATAATAAGTCGTCTACGTGTGAACACATAACACCTATTAATTGATTCCTCCTCTCCATCTATAGATTGTAGGATTAAGAAAACTTTTTTCCCCCCTGTCTCCTGTATCACCTTCACCAACTTCTCATACCAGATTCTTGCTGCATCTTTTAACCCGTAAGCCCCCTTATTAAGTCTCCACACGCTCCCGCTCTGTGCTTCTTTTGGTGGTTTTATGTATACTTCTCTTTGCAATTCATCTCCTTGGAGATATGCGGTTTTAATGTCCATACTTTTGCATGACCATCCATAACGCCCCATAATTGCAATACATAGTTTTAGAGTTTCAGTAGCACATGTCGGAGCATCAGTGACTAAATCCTTCCCTTTTTCTTCAAAACCTCTCACTACTAATCTAGCCTTCCAACCATACCTTCCTTCAATTTCCTTTTCTGTCATGACCCATCTCGTATTCATAACTCTTTTTTCCTTTCTATTCTACAAACGGTGCTATATCAAATAAAACAATTGTTTTCTTTCCAGCTCTCTAATTCCCGTCTTTTTGCCTCCTGTGTTGTTGTTCTATTTTACCACTTTTTCTTTGTATTTCTGAAATATAAAAATTTTCTTTTCTTCCGTGTTTCTCAGCGTTTCTGTCTGATCCTCCTCTCTCACGCTTTCTTCCCTCTATTTTTGCTAGTTTCTTCGACCTTCTGTTTGTTTTCTCCGGGTTTTTTGGGACCCCTCAGATATTATTTGCGTAGATTCCCATTTATTCGCCGGATATAATCGTAATCCACCACTCCCTCCTCTCCTGTTTCTATACTATATTATGTTATAACTAATGACGTGGATATTTTTACTTGAGTTTTTCCTTCGCTGGCTGCCACTTCCCAATATCTCAATCTGCCTTCCTTCTTCATCCTCATTCCATATCATATACCTTTTCCCCTCTCTTTTAAAGACTCTTCATTGATTTTCCTTTCATCTATTTTCTCTTTTATCTGTTGGATGCTCGCCCGCGATATACTATTCATCTCTTTCGCTATCTGAATCACTTTCATATACTTTCTCTCTCTTCCTTACCTTAAACTCTTTCCCTTTTTGTTTGAGATGCATTCTGCTTGAGATTCATTTTATGTTCCATTAATAGTAGTTCACCACCTTGTATTCTTGTTATATGAACCCTGCTTTACCCAACGCACTGAGCCTTCCACTGTTTTACTCATTACTACATTTCGCCATCGTGCTACTATCACCTTCGCTGCGTCCTCTCCATTTTCTTCTCATTTTCCACTTTTATAGTATCCTCTTCTCCTATCTGAGCTTCTTCTAATTTATGTTCCCTGACGTTTTCTAAATGCTCTGTCATTATTCTATCCTCTGAATTCTCTTTTTATATGTATTTCTCTAGCTAGATGTAATCCAGTCAGTGTGTGTCTCTTATGAGATCACCTTCCGTTCCCTCCTCTAACATACTCGTACTTTCCTTCTTCCCTTCCTCGTATTGTTGTACAAATAAATTTCTACGAATTACCAGCGTGTATAGGAGCATAAACCACCCTTTCAGTTGATATGGCTATTCCTGGCCTGCAATAGTTTCCACTTGAGGCATATTTCTAAATTGTTTACCTCCTCCTCCAACTTTCTCATATTTCCTTCACAAGTCCTATCAGATTCTCACATATCCCATTACTCCATGGACTGCCCGCAGCCGCTACATCTCATTATTTATACCGAATTGTTTCGCTTAAACTTTCTCAATCTCCTTTGTTATGAATTTCCAACCCGTTATTCTGAATATAAACATTTTCTGGCTGCCCAAATTACACTAATCCACTTATCCAATACTTTCTCTGATATTACTTCTTCCTTTTCTTATTTCTTATTCCATGTTTCCTACAAAACACCGTTTTGCAAACATCTAACCAACAACAGAAATTAATTTTCCCTTATATTCACCCAAATCCATTGCTACTGTTTCATTAAATTTTCGGCTTTGAGGGAATCCAACCACTGGTCTGGCTGGTGTCCTTTTATACCCTTAAGCCCAAACCTTACATGTGTTACATATTTCCTTTAACTCCTCCTCCTCTATCTCCTTCATTATCTCTACACTCGCATCCTCCTCGTTCTGATATGCTGCGTTTATCATTTTCATAATTTTTTTTCCAATTCCCATTGACGAATTGTAGATGTAACTTCTAATAATTTTATTTCTTCTCCCTTTGATTCTAATAACCAATTCCTCTTTCTTTATAGTACTTACCATTACCATTGCGTCCCAATTTCTTGTTTGCTGGCCCTTCATGAACTCGTGTCAATGTATCCCTATCTAATATGTCTTACAGATTATTATAGTAGGTATTGTTGATGTTCCCTAAATCCCAAAAAATAACTTTTTTTCTCACTTAAATCTTATCGTTACTTTCATTTTTTTCCATTGTCATGTTCTCCCTATTACCACGGATATTTCCCCTTTCGAACAACTGTCCTGTCCTAACGTCCAGAAACTTGAATTCCCCTACCCACAAGTATATCTTACGGCTTTGAAATGCCGTCATACTTTACTTTCCCCAAATACATTACTGCCCTTTTATGGTGTTCTTGTTCCTTCATTCATTTTCTTAAATGTCCATCCTACTTAGTATTCACTAACACCTTTTCCTAGTCAGCTTCTCACCACAAATGGTTGCTACACAACCAGTATCTAGAATCCCTTCTATATTTTCTGACCAATCATTCTCTTCTTTTATATCCTCCCAATACACTCTCTCTCTCCCATCCTCCCTTTTCTCTTTTTCACTCTCATTCCCAACCCGTTCTCTTTTATTTGGACAATTATAAGCATAGTGATACTCGGATTTACAAATCAGACACTGTGTTACTCTTCCCCATCTGATTGGGTTTTTCCTTTGTGCTTGTTCTCTTCTGTTGTATGTAGTGTGTGGAGTCCCTCTAGCAACTCCCCAGTTTCTCACTCCTCTTTCTTCCCAATTATGTACTTGTACAGGTGAACTTCTTTTCTTCCTTTCTTTTATGACATTCACTATCTTCTCCCTCGGCAAATATTCTCTGCAACGATTCTTTCATATTTACAAAAGATATACTCTCACTTCCCACTGAGGCTAACACTAACTGTTTCTTTGTTTCTTCCAATCCCGATCTATCCAGTAATAGATAACCTTTCATTTCCTCTCCTACAGTCACTCCAGCCTTCTCACAGTCCTCATAAATTCCCTTAAACCTCTGTATGTACACTCGCATATTCTCTTCTTCTTCTCTCTGAATGTTAAACAAAAATCTCAAAATCTTATTCGAACCTATCACTCACTAAGGAGAGTGGTTCTCCATATACTCCCTTCAGTGATTCCACGATCAAACCCACGCCCCCTTTCTCTTTCAGGTTTGTCATCTGGTATTCCTCTAATTACCTTAAAAGCATCTCTCTCAAACTTAGCTTTACTTCTATTCCTGGGAACCTCGCAATTCCATCTAACATATGTTTCCCAAGCTCTCACTCTATCTAACCACACTTCGAACTCCTCTCATCGTCTCCCGAATTCTCGCGACAGCTGACGTATACTTATTTCTCCTAGTTTTTCTATCATCATGCGGAAACCCTCCCGATGCGTTGTGTATTATAAACGTAGAGTTAATACGTAATAGGTTGTACAAATAATAGTAGTTACCACTGAACTCAAATGATGGCGCAATAAATGAATATTGAGAAAAATGCAATTTATACTAGTGAGAGATTATAAGTGTAAAGATATAAGATATAGATATTGAACTAGTTAATGTCGTTAGTTATACTTTTTTTCTTTATTCTTAAAAAGAAATCAAATCAAAATAAGCAAACAATTAAGACAAGCACAGCCCTTACAGCTCTTTACAAGGATATAAGAGGATTAACAATAGGCTCAATCTGAAATTATTTTATTATTGATCCAAAACCCAACATGCCACGGCCAGTCTGTTCTTTCTAACTAGCAGTGAGTTTTCCACCATCAACCAACAAAAGAATTGTACTATACTATATCATAACTTATATTACCATAGTTTCTCCTTTTGTATCCATATACATAAATTAATAATATAAGATTGTAAAATAATAGTAGTCCATAAAAAAAGTGTTAAGTGAAGTATTATTAATATTTAAGAATAAGATAAATAAAAAATCAGGCTTATTAAAACATTACTCTTTTATAATAAAAGTAGGACTATAATATCCTGAACTTTTATTTAGACTATCTTACTTAGCACAAAATGTGTGAGTTGGTAAACAAGATTCCTCCTAAATTGCAGATATTATCATCTATATTGTCGATACTGAGTAGTAGATTGTAGAGATTCAAGGTAGGTGTAAATCTTTAAGCTCACTCGAGTACGGGTATAAACTATTAAGATAATGTGAAGTATGTGCTCTAAGTTAGATTTCCGCTGCAAGATAATCACATAGTGAAGTAAAGATATGAGTGGTAGATTTAAGTAATTATATGTTCATTTTAACTGCTCTAAAGGCTACTTCCACAGATTACTGTGATCAGGGAGTTTCTTGAATGTACTCTACTAACCTTGCTTCTGTGAACGTCCTACTATTTCCTATTCCAACCTTTTTTCGTTGACTAACTTACTGAAGACTCATCGAGTTGTGCTCTGTCCCTCCTTTCTCATAACGAATAGCGCTAAGCAATTAAACCGCAAGCTGCACGGAGTAAAGTCAATGTACAGACTGAAGGAGGTGCTCTCATTATCGCGCGTTAGATTAATACTGGCGCATTTATGGGCTCAGGCATATCATCATATGGAGAAAGATATATTTTAGTTGATCGCCATCTCGGCACAGCAGTCTAGTGCGCGCGCATGATGCGGACACGAAGTCACTGCTAGTTGTCGCACATGCAGATGTTATAACTGCCTCACATATGGGTTTTGAGTTACACTAAAGTGGTTCTATTAGAGCTTTGCTCGCTCGCATACCGTTCGTATGCATAAGGTTGAGTGTGGGAATAGGAATCCTCATGCAACCAGTTCTATCTCCAGGGAATTACGTTAGCTCTCTGTTTTAACGGGCGATATGAAACCTCGTTCTAAGTGATATACTGAACAACTTACCGCCTTTACATTGGTGCATTCCGTACGTCCCCCTAAATGAGGAGTTAGGCTCGATAGGTAAAAGTGTATGCCTTTCTCATCTTCGCAAAAGTGCTCTGATAACTATCGTGTAAATAATACTCCTAGATAATTTTCCGCTCTGGCCCTGTTACCTCGATTTTGAGGAGTATATATATATATCTGAGTATATTATATTACTTCTTAGCTCAGCTGCATACTGCGCCCCTTTTCAGAGGTAATAGTGAGTATATAGCTGTGCTCACCAAAATTGCATATGCTCTACATGAGAGTATTGTCTCATACTTTCTCAACTAATGAGATCGTAACCCATAACTACTTCCAATATAACTAGCAGGCCTTATCCAAGATATAGACCTTGTAGTCGTCTTATCGCATTAGGCCACACCTAATATCCTAACATCTTTATATGTGGATCACATTTATGTTCGGTGAATTCTAGCCACCTCAGTATTCTCTGCCTAGTTTATTTTGCTATATATACTATATTTAATATCTCATCTCAGTCTTTTTAACAATTCTTATAATTTATTTGTGACTGATCCTCATAACTATATACTCGTTTATTTGATCCTCAGTCTGTTCATCAATTCTTATTTCCTATATATCGTTATATCATATAGATACTATATTACTATCACCTCTAAGTAACCATAAGTCTTCCCCAGGTTTCTTTGTAGTATGAAATCTTATCGTAACTTTCGATAAGCAAGGGGGTGAGGAGTATGGCATGACTATAGGTTTATCATCTATTTCTTATTATGAATTTTAGGGAAATGCTTATTTACTGTATTTGATTGCTTCATCTCTATTCCAAACAGTCCCTCTTATAGTTGATTCTATATCAGCTGAGTATTACTTGAGCATATACTTATTCTTTGTACACTCACTGTAGATCTATAGCTGACTTATATATATACAATTCTACTAATACTAAACTATGATATTATTTATTAATTAATATGATATATATATATATATATATTATATATTAAGTATATATAATATATTAGAAATATATATATTATAATATATTAATAGTTTAGTATATATATATTAATATTATATCATTAATAAGATAATTAATACTATATAATTATAGTATATATAATATAGTATATAGATAATATATAGTATATATATATATATATATACTATATATATATACATGGCACCGCCATTAAGTTGAGTATACTATTATTATATATATATATATAAGGGTGTAGTGTGGTAAGAAGACGGAGTCTTGCAGTGAGGAGAGATCTTGACAGAATAAATAAGAATAGAATAAATAAATAAGATATAATTAAGAATAACGATAAATTTATAATAACTATGCAGATTAAAAATTAAGCTATAGAAAGAAGATGAATTAAGGTAGAAGTGGAGAGAGATAATAGAGGAGAGGTGAAGTTGAATGGATCGCCTCACAATCGCATATACGCGCGTATATTTTCTGTTCCTAGACTGGGCATTGATGCGTCCTCTCTAAGCACAGGGTATATGTGCGCTTCTACGAGAGACTAAGGATAGAGGTGGTGAGAGATTAGTGGAGACATAGTTGAGATATAGAGAATATAGAAATGGTAAAGGCATACATGTACTACTGATACTCAGAATGAAGACATATGAGCTGAGGTTAGAAGAATGAGTGAAGAGTGAGGCGGATGGAACGAGACGACGGAGGGTATGAGGTGCCGCTGTGTGAAGATGGTGGTATTCCGTGTGAGATATTTGCGACACACATATGGGTGCAGGATACTTGGTGAGACACACCTCACCAAGTGGACTTGATGTGCGTAGTGATGAAGAGAAAGGTCTAGTGCAAAATTTCCGGTAGGAGGGGTTGTGTGAGTGACGGTAAGAGCTGCTAATCTACACCTCTTCACTCAGGCCTGTGAGAAGGACGAGGTAATAGGTATGAGTATGTAAGATGAGTGTTTGGTGAAGCAGTCGTAGGAGACGGTATCCTCTAAGATGTATGGAACTGGAATTAGACTCTCACCTATATGTGTAAAGATAGACGGGGCACTAAGACCTTGATTAGGTGAGTATATAGTTACTCTTTAGATATAGGTTTAATACGTATGATAATTTATGCTTATGGCCATTTATAGTCGGAAAGAGCGTTGGCACGTTACTGTGACTGAATGAGGCTGATTGCGTGGAAGGAAGCAGGTGCGTTTAGTAGGAGAGTGTGGTAAAGAGGATGTGTGTGGATCAAATCTATAATTGAAACAAATGTACTTTTTTATTAAACTAATGTAACTGATAAATTACTAAAAGTAAAAAACAAAAAATTAACACTTTTTTCCTATAATTTTGCAATATTTAATATATATGGTAATTTATTAAGACGTAAAAATCCGTTGAATTTTCCTTACTCATAGATTTAATTAAAGTTTCTAATCTAGCTTAGTTTAATGTGAAGATGTAGTAAAAATATTTTCCTGCGATTAACTAAAGGAATAACTGAATGTTAATTTTATTACAGAGATATATGAAGTTCGGGTTGGCCATAGTCATTCTAAAATACTCGTGATATTAGCATGCAATAGAGCGTCCTTGTCAATTTGTTCATTAATGTATAGGAAAAACAGGAAGTCATTTTAAAAGCATGAATTTTCATGAAGGATATTCATTTCTTTAAAAACACTTAATGAGAAAATAATATTAGTTCTTATTTTCAAATTTTTAACAATAAAGTGCATGTTGGTGTTTTCAGATGTAGTTGTTCTTCACTAATAGGCTCCTGATGGAGACGAAAGCTTGAATTTGTAAAATTTTTAAATATTTTTTAAATTATTTTTGTGAAGAATTTGTTTTTTAAATCATATAAAGTTCTTTTTGTTTTTTAAAATTCAAATAAATGAAAACTTTTAATCCATATATTACTTTATATAAAATAAATACTTTTCATGTTAGTAGTTTATTTGTAGAGAGATATAGAGAGAGATAGTATATATATATATATATAGATATAGTAGGTATATATATATATATATATGCTATATATATATATATATATATATATATATATATATATATATATACATGCCACTATTCAATATAGGTCCCTTCCTTGTTATGCAATAAAAAGATGAAAGAAAAAAACAAAAAGGGAAGTAAATTCACCCAGTCCCTTGTCTAACGCAATTCTCTCAGGTGGGCGTAGACGTGAGATCTTGTTAGTAGTGTGAAAGATTTGACAATGAAGGAGGAAGGTACTTAGTTCAACAAACAGATGAAAGAAGGAGGCACCACAACGAGTAAACCTTAGGTCTCCAACATTCACACAATATTTAGGTGGCACCTGTGCTATGAACAGGCGACGCAGTGGTTGAGGAATGTGAGAGGTCAATTGACTCTGAGCACCTGCCGTTGTAATACCTATAGAAAAGAGATTGGGCACCACATCACCTGCAGAGAGGGTCAAGGAATTAGAGTATTAAATAGTTTATTGTCTCATTCATCCCGACAATCCAAAAGGAGGGAACCGGATCCACCCCAAAGTGATAACAGTATTCCATGCAGGGAGAATAAGACCTATAACTGGAGTAACTGAGCAGGAGAAAATTTCACGCAATAGAATTCCCAGCTTCATTGATGTGAGGTCTCAAAGACAATTCATTATTTATGTTCAGTCCAAGAATAGTTATGTTGTTTACAGGTGAGACACAGAGCTGTCGAAGGGGATGGGAAAGTTGGGAGGCAGGTTTTAGAGAGGAGATATGAAAAAGTTGAATTTTTAAAGAGTTGATTTCACAAGAATGTGGTTAGCCCACTGAGAAATCCTGACCACATCGGCAAGAATTGAACTGGAAAACTGTACACGAGAGGCACCTAGGAACAAACGAGGGAGCACATTTGAAATGAGTGGAGGAAATTGGAGAGTTGACTCAGCAGCCTAAGAGTGAACAAAACCCTGAGGAGCACCACACCAATTAACGGAGAAACGAAAAAGGTTGCCCATCAACAAGAACTGAAATGGAACGGATCTGAAAGAAACTAGACAAGAGTGGGCAAGAAGAGAAATCCAAAGAAGTTGTGAATAGAGAGTAGCGATGCGTGTCAGAAGCCTTAGATATGTCAAGCGCTACCACATAAGACTCCCCATAGTCTATAATTTCTAAAACTATTTAATTTTTAATAAACGTGATAAATCTGAATACGCGAGTCGCGAGCCACATTAGAACGGTACGCGAGCAACATGTTGCCCGCGAGCTACGGGTTGGGCACCACTGATTTATAACATAGTGGATTGAGTGTTTCCCTACAAATTGTGAATCACTATATACTGTTGCGATCCTTTTTAGCAATCATTTTTATCGTTTCACAACATATTCCGTCATGCTAAGCCTTACGTATGTATCACTCTATAATACTCCGCACGCCTCTCTCAGACATTATGAAAATTAAGACATTATGAAAACGAAAGAAACATTTCCTATCCTTCTAATATAAGCATTACATTCTGCTACCTCATACACTCTTCGTTGGTTATTAATTTCGTTCCAATCACAACAACAGTTACACATCTCACCAAAAAAAAAAAAAAAAAATACCTTATCCCTTTCGTCCTGAGTCGCCTTGATTCGATTCATCATCATATTTAGCTTCTCCTCGTACTGGAACTTCATAGTTTCGAGCCGTCTCTGAGTAGCCTCCAAACTTTCGATCAACTTCTGCTTGATTGAGATCTCACTCGTTAAATCGGCCAACTCAGCATTATAGTTCTCTGTTGTAAGAAATTAATAAATAATGAAATTGCTATACCTAGAATTAATGAAAAAAAAAAACATTTTAAGTAAAATAACTTTCAGTCTCTCCCCCTCATTCCCAAATCTGTTGGAGGGAAGGATGAGAGTAATTCCCCTTCCCATCTTCAATGCTCGTTTCGAATTTTTAACTATCCGAACTAAATGTATTTAGAAGTAAAAGGTTAATTAATAGGTTACTATCTTAATAAACTAAATATATTGATGATAAACAATATCAATGCACTCAAAAGCTACATTAGGAAAAATATATATATATATATATATATATATATTATTATTATTATCATAGTGGAAAGCTTGGATACGAGGTAATGGGAGAGCACCAAAATTGAAGAATACACAACATCA
>JABUQX010115693.1:25000-27500 GCA_015478945.1 Trachelipus rathkii | reverse complement strand
AGAATGTATTTAAATTGTTTAACGCAAGAAACATCGGTGTCATCTAGACAATGAAGCTAGTGTAAATAAATAGTGATAATGTAAAGTCAATTTCATAATTCTTTCAAGGCTTTAAAAGACAGAAAATGTGGTTTTCAGGAAGCAAAAGTTATGGAAGACTGTTGGGATAACACATAAAACCAAATGAATCTCGCTCGCTTTTTCTTAACAGCTACCTGAGCTCAAATGGTATCCTAAGAAAACACTGAGTATGTGGGTAGCTCATCAAACCGGAGCTAGAAAACATTATTTAATAATGAAACGCAGCTAAAGCCAAGATAAAGCTATTTCAAACCTATATGATGAACTGGAGAGTACTGGAAATACTTTTCAATTCGAAGGTCCGTAGTTTATGAGAACATAACACCAAAGGCTGTATTCAGCAAGCAAATCACATCTGATGTTAGCCGAATTGATTTATTAGGAACAGATTTTTATGAAGCCTTCAAATCAGGAAGACTTCTTGATGGGTCATGTCAGTTGGCACCTATAAAAAGAATAAACTAAAACTATGTTCTACCACCAACAAACAAATAAAAGTAAAAATTGCTGGATCCATTACAAATACAGATCGTTCCCATTTTGCACGACTTTTGACTTTTGCACGATCCCAACGAGAAATAGACCTAGGCACAACCTTAGGGAAGTATGAAATGTCGGTTGTCCCTAGATCCATGTTTACACAAGATGGAACAATGCATCAATGCCCAACTAAAAGTAAAGTAATTCATATCTTGAAGTCTGTTGTGAAATCCACTGCAAAAAAAAAAAAAATGACAAGCTGTTCAAAGCTCATCAAACAAATAACGGGGGTGCAAAAAGGGGGGGGAAGGAGAATTATCAGGTTCTTGTTAAAACCACGCAGTGAAAAACCTGTAAAAAATCTTGCGAGTATGTTTACCCCAAAATATCTAAAGGAAATAACTGGAAGTATGATGAACTTCATATTGTTTGCGACACATGCTTAGACAAATCAATCAAGAATCTTACTAGATGTAAGAAAATCCATGGAGGTGTAGCAACACAGTACAAAATATGTGACACCACTGACATTTCAAATATAATTATGAAACTATTGTCACACACCTGTACAAAGATGAATTAACCACCTACCTTGCACACAAAATGCTAAGTCATGCCAAGAAAGCAGCAAAGAAATGTGTTGTTTCGTAGCGTACGGAAGTTCCTGCGACGCATTGCTCTTTGGATTGTTTAAAGAGTAATCAAGAAGAAGCCGACACAAAAATCTTACTACATGCCCTTAACACCAAAGGCAGAGGTGCAGATACACTATTAGCGTTTGCGCAAGACACAGATTTTTTAGTTTTGCTAGTGAGACGCTATCCAAGACTTCCGGAACACAATTCTTTGTCCCAACATCAGGCGATGCAATATCAATACAAAACATATTTGCATTTCTCGGAGCACTAAAAAGCTCTAGCATTGCCCGGATTTTCCCTCATTATCAAGGTTGTGACATCCATCGAAGTTTGTTTGGGAGAGAAGTAATCATATTGGAAATATTTATTTCAGCGGAATGAAGAAGAGCTTATGCCTTACAGAAGCTGGACAAAGTTACTTAACGCCCACACGGAACGGGAGCTCGGATCAAAAAAAATTTTTCACAGGTAGCATCTATGATACAAAAATAGATTGTTTTTTTTCAATGAATTTTTTTTTTTTTTTTTTTTTTTTTTTTTTAACCTGTCTCCTCTTCTACTATAAAAGATTTTATTGTAAAGGTATTACACGGCAATGCAGGGGGCTCGAGCCGAACGGGGAACACAGGGGGACGTTTCCATACCCCGAAGGGGAAGGGCGGAAAGGAAACCCCGCGACACCCAAATACCAAAGGCGGGGGTTCGGAGACCTCCCCGGAGGGTGAAATAGTCAACCCGTAGTTCCCGGATGCGAGAGACCCCGACTCCTGCCATTCGGTGCGGTATACCCTTGGGGTATTCTTTAATTACATATTCCTTACTAAAATTTTACCAGGATTCCAAAAATGTATTCCTTTTCGCTGTAGCTATTGTAGTTTTTGAGATATGATTGTTTTTTGTTTTTTTGTTTTTTGTTTTTTTTCATTTCGACCCTAAAACGTCTATTTATGTATCATAGAGGCTACCTGTTAAAAAATTTTTTTGATCCGAGCTCCCGTTCCGTGTGGGCGTTAAGTAACTTTTACCCAGAAGCTTGGCACCAGTGACTCAGTACCTGATGATATTGTGCATCAGCCGGAAGTATTTATTTGCCGGGTTTATTAGGCACACACCTCAACAACATCACTTGCAGAATTACGGTGGTCAATGTTCACGGCCAAGCAAGCTCTTTGACATACGTTACCTCCAACTAGGGGCCCCCTTATATTTGCACTTAAGAGAGCTAACTTTCAAGCATTTGTGTGGTCAAAAGATGATGAACCAAATCAGGCCATCAAACACTGCTGGTGTGTGGAAGAAGG
>JABUQX010115693.1:0-2500 GCA_015478945.1 Trachelipus rathkii | reverse complement strand
GGAAAGAATGAAAATGAACCCAGGAAATTATAAAAATACAAAACAAATCCATTTTACTTGATAAAGCTGCTACTCATTTTTTTTGGTAAACAAAAATTTTAAGAAAATTATGAAAAACTAAATTTTATCCAAAGTAACTTATATTTAGGAAAAGAAATAAATGACAAACTGGGTCTCTTTCCCATTTACCGGTTTACCTATGCCGAATGTGTTTTGTATGCTAAATAAGTTAGGACCAATGTGAACATTGGCACAACCTCGGAAATTGCTAAGGTTACTAGGATCATTTTGTCCCGCCTTCACATTATCGGGAAAATTTACTTTATATTTAATTTACCTAACGTAGCGTTTGTTTGAGAAGGCATTTTGGAACATTTCCCAAGCTTTATAACCCTAATAGCGAAGAGAGAGAGAGAGAGAGAGAGAATGAAAGACGTGATGTTTATAGTGGCAGGGGAGTGAATGAGAGGGGTTCAACGAGGAGAATGAGAGCAATGAGAGAGAGAGAGGAGTGCAGAGATAGAGCATGAGTTGAGAGAGGGAGAGAATGAGTGAGAGAATCGAAAAAGGGAGAAGGAGAGAGAGAGTACAGGAGATGGAGTATGAGTTTGGAAATGAGTTAGAAAAACATGATTGAGTGATAGAGAGAGCAATGAGTGAGTGAGTGAGGGAAAGCATGAATGAGTGGAAAAAAAATAAATCCCTAAATCCTGATTTTTAGGCTCTAAATGGTAGCTTAATAAATAATAAAATATAATAATAATAATAATAATAAATAATAATAATAATAATAATAATAATAATAATAATAATAATAATAATAATAATAATAATAATAATTAATAATAATAATAATAATAATAATAATAATAATAATAATAATAATAATAATAATAATAATATCACAATTATGTTTGACCAAAATGATTTACAAAATATATTTTGATCTAAAATCTACCTTGAGTTTACATCGGTATAAGATGGCGCAAAACTATATAAATTATAATAATGATTTTAATGATACAAATGGCGATACTAATTCATATTGAACGATTGTAAGTTTAACTAGTTTTCCTGATATTTTTTCCAATTTACAAATCTGAATAGTACCAATAATAAAAAATATATAATAAGGCTAAAAATATGATTAAATTTGCAATAGTTATAATAATAATAAAATAAAAATTACCAATGATGACTTTAACAGTAATAATTATAAAATGCTTGTACAAATTTTAGACGCAGGATTTATACAAGTAGGTATTCACAACCACCACAAATCTAAAGATACTGTACTATTTATGCTGTATTAAAGGGTGTTCAATATTTTCAAATCAGCGAGCTTAAATTTCAACATAAAGACTATTTGGTTATCTTATGATTTCAGAAAAAGGCAAACTAAATTTTGTTGAAAAGAAAAGTTTATAAAAAAAATATACTAACAATAATAAATTTATATATAGAATGTTATTTGCACTTTTGCCAAAGGCCTATTTAAAAAATAGGAGCCTAGAGTTTATTTTTTATTTTTAAATTTTATAAAAATGACTGAGATTTTGGTAATAAAATTGTAATAATGAAAATAAGGAATATAATATTTAAAATCACGTGTGGAGATCTTAAAACAAATAGGCTAAGAAAAAAAAAAAACGAGGCGGCCTAAGTTTCAAAAATTCAAGGAGAGGCTAGGGTTTGCAAAATTGGTCAAATAGCGAAAAAAAATAAAACGTAGGCGATTGATAATGTTCACTTTGATTATAAAATAGTTTTAATTATAAGTAAAATGAAATTATAATTAAATCAAAAAGATTAAAACACATAAGCAGAAAGATAAAGTTAAAAATTATACGGAGTTATTAATAACAAATAAATCTTATTAAAAAAATATACTAATAATAAGAATAATAATTTATCGATCAGTGAGGTTGAATTTCAGTGAAAACCCTGGAATCAAACCTTAGGGCTCATAAAGGCCTAGTTCTCTACTCGAATAGGCATTTTCGCGATAAGCTTTTATAATTATAGATGATATGTAAAAGTTAGGATTCATGCCTACAAAACTAAAACTCTTGACTATTTTGTTATCAGAACTATAAAAAGGTAGGCTACGAAAAATTAAAATATGAATGTGTGATAATTTAGGTAGGTCCAAAGAAATAGGTTCATATGAGTTTTATCGTGAGAAAGCCTATTTATCTCGACCTTAAAATACACCTTGCTAAGGATCATTCGTCTGAATAACGACGTTAAAAAGGAAGTATTGCTCTTGTAACTTTTATAAATAATTTAAAACTGAATTTGTAAATAATAAACATAACCCGGGTTTACATTGTACCAATTTTCTATCTTTGGCTGAAATGGCGTGAAGTAGCCTGGATTAAACTAGGCCTGCTATTTCAAGTTTTATCTTTTATAAAACTTTCTTAAGGTATTCTTTGTTTTAGTGTTTTAATAAAGTAACTAGTAATTAGAAGAAACAATAAAAATCTTACCACATAGA
>JABUQX010115692.1:20000-33012 GCA_015478945.1 Trachelipus rathkii | reverse complement strand
AGTAAATATTTAATATTTCTTATCAAATCAGTCAGCCTATATATTTTAGGAGTTAATTTGTTTATTATATAATTATTGAACATAAATAGCTATATATTTATTATATAATATTTAGGGGCAAAAATATATAAATTTAATGAAAGAGCATTTTGTATTGAATTTAATTTTAAAAGCATAATATATATATTATATATATATAATATGTATATATAATTATATATATTTATATTAATATAATATATATTATATATATAGTATATATATATATATATTTATATATTCTATAATATATATTATATATATAATAATATATTTGATATTAGTAATTAGGGTTCTATATTGCCAGTGCGCATGTCATATGCGGATATCTACGGAACATCCGACGTATATGTTCCATGACTTATAAAACCTGTTTGATATGCTTTCGAAATATATATATAATAGATAATATAATATATAATATATATTATATATATATATATATATATTATATATATATATATATATATATATATAATATATATATATAATAGTATATATATATATATAATATATATATATATATTATATATATATATATATATATATATATATATAATCGGTATATAGTACTGAGGTTCTATATTTGCAGTGCGCATGTATGCGGATATCTAAGGACATCCGACTACATGTTCATGTGGATTTATAAAACCTAGTTTGTTAAGACCAGTACATTTTCATTTCTTATTTTTTTTTTATTAAAGTATTTTTAAATTTTACTCCAGCTAGTTTCCTGAGTTGTTTCCAACGTGTTTTACTTTCTCAATTTATTCAAATATTAAGTAGTTATTGCTTTAAGTCGTTAAAGAACATTGCGTTTCATGATCAAAAAGCTTGATCATAAAAACAGTTTCATTCATTGCATAAGAAAATATTGACTGAATTGTTTTCACATAAGACAAAGAACTCGGTCAAACCGTTGGTTTCACTTGAAGGGTCTTCAGGGAGATAAGTTGGTGAGTTTTAAAGTATAGTATTGCCATGGGCTAATATTGCACAGCGCCCGCCTTAACTCATTTTAACAGAAGGCGGATACTGCACTACCAATACAGGTTGAGTAATCATTAAAAGGTGTTTAGACTTGATTGGGATTGTCACGGGCCTTGGCCAAAGGATTTTGTTTTTATACGTGTGGAAGAGTAAAGTTATACAAATAATTTAATATCTTTTATCGTAATCGCACACATTTATAAATGGGTTATACCTTTCTGGATCTCTATATTAAACCTTTCAGTATTATTCCTTTAATCAATGAATTGCTGTAGAAGTTATTTTTGCCCCTATTTTATCCAATATTGTGGAGCTCAAGGTCGTACAGTCTTTTTGCTAAGACCTGTGCCAGAACTATTGTTCAAGTGTTGCAACTAATATCCCAATTGTTGATATATGATATATGTTGATATTGTGTTTTTTTTTAACTGTCAATATAGTCGTTTGGACTATTTGTTTTATTGAAGTTAAACATATATATGATTTTTTTTTGTGTATTGGTGGAATAACAAACTGTTATTGCAACAATACCTGTCGTTTGGAAACAGAGAAACACTGGAATAATTTTAGTACTTTATATTTTATGCTTTTATAAATATATATATATATATATAAAAATATATATATATATATATTTATTATATATTTATAATATTATATTATTATATATTATATATATATATATATAATATATATATATTAATATATATATATATATATATATATATATATATATATATATATATATATATGTTTAGATAGGCGTTAAAATTTACAAAGTTGAGCGAAGTAAAGTAGTATTTGTCGGAAGTTCACGATTTTACCTATTTTGTGTTCTGGACCGAGAATACTACTTTCCCGCAAGATTTTGTGAAATTTTACTACAGATTCTTTAAACTAGTATATATATATATATATATATATATATATATATATATTAGTATATATATATATATATATATATTATAAATATTTTCTATAGTATATATATGTAAATATAATATATATATATATATATATATATACATTTGTAATTTTGTGGTTAGAAATTTGTTTTCATGCGTTATCAATTGGAGCCAAATTTTTAAAATTTTGGTAGAAAACGGGATTGTGATTCGTGCGTTGTAAAGTGACTTTGTTAGCGAACGATATATTTTGTAATTTGTTTTGTGTACAACAAATATAACAATGGCTACTACTAATGCTGAGTTTATGGAGATGTGCAAATCCGCTGGTTTTTCGGGTAAGGAACTCGCTGCCGCACTAAAAGATAAGGTAGCTGCTGATTTGGAGGAAAAGAAATTAGCCGCTGCTTTGGAGGAAAAGAAGGTTACTGCTGCCTTAGAGGAGAAAAGGTTAGCGCTTGAGGCCAGAGCAGCGAAGGGAGAAAGCCCCTAAGCCTTGAAGCTGAAGCGGGAAAGAAAACGGAAAAGAAGAGAACGGCGAATGAACGATCGAAGCAGAGAGATGTAACCAAGTTGCCTAATACCGAATGGAAAGCAAAAAGAAGTAGAGCTTAGAGAAAAGCCAAGCTATGAGGCCTGAAGTGGGCAGTAGAGAAAGCTAAAGTTGAAGGCGGAAGCTTCAAAGAGTTAAGTTGGAAGGCAGAAGAAAGAAATGCTTCAAATGAAGCTTGAGCTGTGAGAAAAAACAACGTCACATGACGCAGCAATAGCCATCCAGATGCGCTCAGAGACCAGCCATAGCAAACTTCCTATTCCTAATAAGTACCCGAAATATGAAGCTTCGCATTCTTCGATGAAAAGAAAAACGATATTGAAGAATATCTGTTAATGTTTGAGAAGCAAGCAGAGGCGAACGACATCCCTGTGGAAAAGCCGAGCGTTTGTTTTAGGGTGTTTCCTAACAAGTAAAGCTGTCAGTGTGTTCAATAACATGACTGTTGAAGAGTTGAAGAACTATGAAGGTTTGAAAAGAGCTTTATTGGAGAGTACGCGACTCACGGAAAGTGGGCTACTGTACGAAGTATAAAAACTATGACGTCCTACGGAAATGATAATCCTAGGTTGTATTTAACAGGAGGATTCATTGAAGCTCTTAAAAGGGGATAACAGCCAGCCAGATTTGCCTAACATTGACACCTGATGATTATATTGTAGTTTTTCTCAGTTGGATAACGTATTTGAATTATGCTTCCAAAAGAACTCGCAACTACCTAAGGCGAATCGAAGAAGAGATCACCGCGAAAGCATAATAACTTGATTCAGAAGGATACATGGAAGCGCATCGTTTTAAAGTTCGCAGTAAGTAGTCACACGCGTAGTCACAATCACGTTGATAAGAGCACCACATAACAAAATAATTTTAGATTCAAAAGGCAATGGTTACTCCACGAATGGTAATCATAAAGAGTAGCAACCAACATGCATCAAGAGCAACTAACAATGAAAGCAGGATCGGAAGAAGTGGGAGCGGCGACAGACAAAACTATCGTCGCAGTAGCAGTGAGCCGAGAGAGGTGCTCACGTGCTTTAAGTGTCAAAGGAGAGGGCATCTCGCAAGAGACTGTCGTGTCCCTCCTTATTTCAACAACAGTAGTAGAGGACAAGGTAATTCAGGTAGACAGAAGGAAGAAACAAAGAGCACGGGAGCGTCCGGAGTCTCTGATAGCGGCAATAAAGTCCTGTTTTCAGGTGAAGAGCCGAAACTCCTGAATGAGATAGAGAAGGTGCAAAATGACGAAACGTCACACCTACCTGTAACGTATGGGACGGTGAATGGCTATCAAGTCAAAACCCTCCGAGATACGGGTGTAATGTGGTGGTTGTGCGAGAAAAGTTTGTACCGAAAAGGTGTTATGTTGGAGACAACATGAAGATACGATTGTTGGACGGTACGCGTGATTGAAGCCCTCCTCTCGCAAGTATCGATTGTGGATACCCCTTATTACGTGCGCGTCGGCGACAACCGCCAGCAGTGCATGCCGGAATGCGCTATATGATTTGCCGTCATTGGAATGTTAAGGAGCATGCCCCTGAGTCAGCCTAATCTCGCCCATGGGAGCAGACCGGATTGTCGAGGGCCTGCGGATAAAGTAGAGGTCGGTCATAACAGTAGAAGTATGCATGGTCCCATCGCCTGAGAACGCTGAGGAAGATCACAAGAGAAATCTGCGTCAAACAAATCATAATTTTGGAATGGCGAGTTTGGAGGTGAGTGAGTCTTACAGAGGGAAACCGTCAGTGCCACAATCTTTTGACATCAATAATAAAGATGTCGAGCCAACCACGGAGCCATCACTAAGTGTGATGACTGGGTCCAAATGTTCACCTGAGAACGAAGAAGTTACAGGAGAAGATGAAGTTGAAGTCCCTACTGATCTACTAATAGACGTTGAACAAGACACAGAAATAATGGATGTCCAGATGACATCAATGGTAGAAAGTACAAAGTGGTCTGAAGAAACAGATCGTACTTACGAAGATGATGAGATGGTGAGAGGTGATGCTGTCGATCACACACAAAGTTCCGGAGAGAAGGGTGTTGTAGCTGTGGGTGAAGGGGAGATAACCCATGGTGATGAAGTGCAAGAACTTATTAACGATCGGGAGACTTTTAAAAGTAAACAGAAAGATGATGTCACTCTACAGAGGGTATGGAGGTCAGTGGAAAAAGGTGAAAACAAGTATATAGTAAAGAATGGTGTACTATACAAAAGAGTTATGGAAAAAATACCTCTGTGTCCAATGCCCATCATTGAAGAGCCATTTCAAAGAGTGATCATCGACCTGATCGGACCAATCTCACCACCATCTTCAGAAGGGCATCAGTATTTGTTGTCCCTAACAACTTGTGGATGCCGCCCAAGCGCACGATCCTCCGAAGCCACCTGCGCAAGACCATAACAGCACATAAATTAATAGGAGGCGTGCCGGGCGAAATTATTGATGAAATGAAAGATGCGATTGACTCAAAGAGAAGGAAGAAAAAAGATAGCGAGCTTATAAAGAGAGTTTGTTGATGCGTATGCCGGAACGCCCAGAGAAAGTTTAAAGAGTTTCGCTCAGCAGTTACTGCTGGGGCCCAGTCAGAATTTATTATGCGTCAGGGTTGAAAGTTGCGAACAAGGAAAGCAGAGTTCATTGAAACTTTTAGGTGCATGAGGAAAAATCATGCTGCCAGAATACTTTGGTAAGGGAGTGAAGATGAGACGCCGAGACTGCCATGGAAAATTGGTACAGTCGGCTAATGATGCCAAGTGGCACAATGAAGGGTGTGGAAACAAATTCATAAGAGAAGACATCAGACAGCTTGGAAAAGGTTTGGAAAATAAAGGAAGATATGTGCGGAGAGTATGAGAAAATATACTTCGGTATGGTTAAAGAAGAAATGTCAGTAGAAGAGGAGAGATGTAGAACCAATTGCAGGAACGGAGAAGTATGACTGAGGAGTAAGAAGACACATGTAAAGAATTATCATGTGCTGAAATTATTGGTTGTAAGGAAGACGACAGAAGCTAGTAGGAAGAATGAGAAGTGTCGGAAGAGACACAGAAAGACAAAGAAATGTGTCATTTTATGCAAGAGTTCGGAGAGAAGAAAAGGACGATGACGAAGAAAGGAAGAGGAGTAGGTCTGGAGGAAAGCGTCTGTAAGAAGATACTGATAATTGTAGTACAGAAAGAAAATTGCCTTGCGCAAATATGCGCTCATAACGAAAATAAAGGATGAAAGAAATGAGGCGGACTATTTTGTCAAGAATAAGATTCAGAATATTCTTTGACCGGCGGTGACACCCGCATTACTCTTGAGACTGTTCTTCAAAAGTTCAAGTTTGTCCTAATCCACATTAGTGGGCGAGACAACGTCGTCACTGATCATTTAAGCAGATCTTATGCCGACGATACATTTGGTTCATTATCAGAAGTTTCTACTGAAGAAGGAGCACTGAGTAAATGAAACCAATGTTTTAATCTCATGTACATAAAGCAAAATGTACCAATTTGCTTCATAATGGGTGGGCCAAAGATGTAATGCATTTGTACATGGAATATATAACATTACTTTCATTTATGTATTTTAAGGGAAAGGCCAAGTATTGCCATTGCAATATTTCTTTTCTGTTATATATATTTGATGTACGCTGCAAGTGGTCCAGTCAAAATATTTGTAAATATGTTTGTATTTTATGAGTGAACAGCAACCAATGAAAACTCACTTTTTAAGACTTATTTTTGAAACCTGAATTCTCATTTGGCTCGTCGCTTGACTAAGCTTTGATAAATAATATTTTTATTATATAATAATAATATTTTTATTATTATTATTATTATTATTATTATTATTTATATTTTAAAGCAGTTGTAAGGATACTACGCATTATTATATATATGTAGATGTTTGTAATATATATTAAATAAACATTGTATTGAATAAATTAATAGTTTTGCTAAAGTGCTGAAGCGCCACAATGTATAAATTTTATCTAGCCTTTTATATTTTAATTCCAAAGCGAAAATTGTTTATTTCTTGCAGGAAAACAAAGTTCGATTGTACAGATAATACCAATTTTCTTTCTTTCTAAATGCTTTAGTATATTATTTATCGTTATGAATTGAATTGATAAATATATAATCATTTTATGTATTATTTAAGAGTTATGCATTCGATGAACAAGCGCTAATCTGAAATTACAGAGATTCATATAAATAGTAAAAATTGAATATTTTTCATCTCTTTCGCCTTTCATTCGTTTGTAATGAGGTGGGTAGTTGGTAAGCTCTCGTTGCTTATCCGATCAATTATATATTGTATAGTATGCATATTTTTTTGTATCCATGAAGTGTCTTGTTTTTATGTTTTATTACAAAATAAATGTAATATGTTTTTAAATGTAATATGGTGATATATTTTTTTAATGTGGAAATATTGCTGATTATTTTCTTGTAAAGCTAATGGTATTTAAAGCTGTGTTTTTTAAAGTAATTATGTTTATTGTGTAAATATTTATTTGCATTGTTATTTCAAAGCGTCGTCTGTAAATGCATTTGCAAGTGCATAAGTGTCCATTAGTGTTCCCCTAGATGTTACTGGAGGCTAACGCGTTGTGCTATTATTGACGTTTATTACCAAAGTATTGGGCTAAACTTATTATATTTCTGCCTAACGAAATAATAAAACGTTAACGATTTGAGCTATTTATTATTTTAACACATGTTTAATGCTCTCACTTTTTTTATTTGTAAAAAAGATTTGTTATTTAAATACTAATTAGGCCAACTCTCTTGCATTAGAACAACAGCTGTTATTGTCAGCTGGGACTGCATTGTCTTGTATACACTGACAAATCGATGTCTTTTGAAATTGTTAGAATCTTTTAATTTTCAAGTAAATATTTAATATTTCTTATCAAATCAGTCAGCCTATATATTTTTATTAATATAATTTTGTTATTATATATATTAGGAAACATAAAAAAAAAAATTTATTCTATATTTTTATATATATATATTTATGGGGTGCAAAAATTTATATAAATTTAATGATAGAGCATTTTGATTGATCATTTTATTTTTTTAAAGCATAAATATATATATATATATATATATATATAATATATATATATATAATACTATATATATATTATATAATATATATTATATAGTATCTATATATATATTATTATATATATGATATGATTATTTAGTATTAAGGGTGCTTATTTGCTAGTGCCGCATGTAATGCCGGATATCTACGGAAATCCGACTATATGTTTCATTGGACTTAATAAAACCTGTTGATATTTTCGATAATACTATATATATATATATATATGATTATATATATTATATATATATATATATAATAATATATTATATATATATATATATATATATATATATATATATATATATATATATATATATATATATAATCCGATTATATAGTACTGAGTCTATATTTGCCAGTCGCGTCCATGTATGCGATATCTAAGGACACCGACTCACATGTTTCATGGGATTTATTAAAACCTAAGTGCTAAGACCAGTACCATTTTCATTTTTATTTTTTTTTATTAAAGTATTTTAAATTTACTCCAGTAGTTTCCTTGTGTGTTTCCAAACGTGTTTTACTTTCTCATTTATTCAAAAATTCAAGTAGTTATTGCTTTAAGTCTTAAAGACATTGGTTTCATGATCAAAAGCTTGATCATAAAACAGGTTCATTCATTGATAAGAAAAAATATTGACTGAATTGTTTTCACATAAGGCAAAGAACCGGTCAAACCGTTGTTTCACTTGAAGGGTCTTCAGGGAGATAAAGTTGGTGAGTTTTAAAGTATAGTATTGCATTCTAATATTGCACAGGCCGGTAACTCATTTAACAGAAGGCCTGGATACTGCTACAATACAGGTTTGAGAATCATAAAAGGTTGTTAGTGATTTGGATTGTCACGGCCTGGCCCAAAGGATTTTGTTTATACGTTTGGCAAGATAAGTTTATTGACAAATAATTTAATTATCTTTTATCTAATCGCAAACTTACACTTAGATATGCCAAGAGGAGAGTGCAAACGTAGAGCCAACGAGGATAGATTTCTGGGTTTGTAAGGGCGTAAGAGCTATGAGGAGAGGCTGAAAGAGTTAGGAATGTGTTTTCTGTAGAAAGGCGATTCTCAGAGGGGACATGATAAAAGTCTACAAATTTTTTACATATATTGATAATACAGAGACCAACAAATTCTTCATAGTAGAGCACGGACGGGAGACCAGGGGGCATAACAAGAAAATTAAGAAGAAAGCATGCCATCTTGATATTAGATAATAATAAGGGTTGTTAAATTTTGGAATAGTTTGCCACAGGAAGTTGTTGAGTGTGACTCGATGGCAACATTTAAGAAAGGGTTGGATAGGTATATGGATGGGTTGGGTATCATAATATATTAGGATATTTAGACGAAGCCAAATTGGGGGGTTTTTCACGCAAGTAGTTATTAAATGTAATTGCTATTTGCTTTGATTATAACTTAGTTATTAAGGCATGTGGATGGTTTGGGTATCATATATCATTTTTTTTGACTAAGCCAAATTGGTGGATTTTAGTTACATGAATTTGACAAGCCCTAGGGTGCTTTATGGATTTGCATGAGAGCATGTTTTGAGTTAGTGGGTTGGACTGGGACAGTCTCGAATTAGCGCTCCAGCCTGGCTTTTTACTGTCCCTATATTTCTTATGTTCTTATGTTCTTCTTAAATCTTTTCTTCATCGCTATTGCACCATCATATTGTTAACCAATCATATTGTCACTATTTCTTTCGACCTTCGTAGTACATCCTCTACTAGAGATCTTCATTTTGCACTTTCAACAGCTACTAACCTAAGAAATCATTTCAAAAATCATAAAACGTTTTTCTAATTTCTATAATATATACACTTTAATTTTTTTATATACTATTTTTATTATTTTTATAAATTAAAATTAAAACATTCAAGTCTTCAAAAAGATTTTTGATGGTGTAAATAATTTCGGGGGTTTAAACCCCTCAATCCCTCCCTTGGATACGGCTTAAAAAATTATATATTATATAATATATATATATATAATATAATATAATCATATATATATATACTATATATAATATTATAATATAATATATATATATATATATATATGATATATATGATTCGAAAGAGCTTTAAGAGTTGAAGACTCTCCAGTCACGTTAATAAGGAATGGGTCCCTTCTCGTTCAAGCTAGTATTTGGAATCAAAGTTCCATCTTGTCATCCTTAATATCTCTCGCGAAAACATCCCTTTAATTTCCACTCCCGATGAAATAAAACACATCCATTGCAATATTTATTCTTCAGAACAGAAAGACGAAAATATTTCTGTCATTCTAAGAAATCTACAACAGAAAAGATTTCAAGTTACAAACGTTTACAGATTTCCCCCACGTTGGGATTCTCCTAACACTCCAAATCCTCGTTTACTGCTGACCTTTAACACCCCTTTTCCACCTACTAAGGTGATGAAAATTGGCGTTGTACAAGCTACAGTGTTCGTACGTTTTATTCCTCGCACCCACACATTGCCTGTGAAAGGCAGCGCGTTTGGTCAACTCGAGACCTCATGACATATTATCAGTCTGTGGAGAAGAATTTCGCATTCCCTGTAAAAATACACCACTCTGCAAAAACTATGGAGGACCCCACAGTGTTATGTCCGTCTTTCCTGTTTGAGCCGAAGGTTTTTGATTTATTCACTATACAAAAAAATTGACAAGAGAGATGCCATACACCGGCTGAAAGAAAAATATCCAAGAAGATCAAGGCAAACCTATGCTACAATTGTAGCAGCCCCTCCCCCCCCCCCCCCCCCCCGTCTCCCACGTCTCAACCAACCGACACAACTTTATTCCAGTAGAACTTCTTTTCCCTGAATCCCAGCGAGACTCATGGAGTTTCTGTAACCTGCTCGCCTGCATTGCCTACATAACCGACTATTCAAATAGTCTAAAAGCAGCCTGATCCAATTTCCTGCCCAAAATGCAGCCAACAACCTACCCCGAGTACTAGTTTTCAACTAATCAGCAATGAAACTAAGTTGGTTCATCCTCTACATTGCTTGGAGAGCATTTCCTGTCAAGACACTCTGTCCCATACTCTTCTGATGAGTTCACCAAACTCAAGTAAAAGGCCTGCTTCTTTATCCCCTAAACCATCTTCCACCATTACTCCAACTCCTGAAAAAAGATATCCCTAAACAGAAACAAAAGATTAAGCACCAAGGCAAAGATTATTCCCTAAAATATGAAACATCCGAATTTCTAAAGCAGGACACCGAACCCAGATATAAAAAATGCAACTCAGAAGAGACCTCGTCTCAAGTCTATTCCTGAGATTAAAGCATTGACATCAATAGATTTTACCCAAGCAACCACAGTTGTCGAACAATCCACCAACCAATCCTCTGATAGCTTGCAGGATTATTCCATCTCTTCTGAATCCTCCTATAACTCTTCTTCCGAATTTTCCTATCTCAGTACTCCCTAAAGGAATTTATGCCTTAGCGCCTTAGCGGATGAAATGGATTATAGTTCCCAAATAGAGTTTGATGTGACGACTCTCTCTCTCTCTCTCTCTCTCTCTCTCTCTCTCTCTCTCTCTCTCTCTCTCTCTCTCTCTCTCTCTCTCTCTCTCTCTCTCTCTCTCTCTCTCTCTCTCTCTCTCTCTCTATATATCCTACTTCTTTTTTTTTTTTTTTTTTTTTTTGATTCTCATGCCTTTCCAGCTCTTCCAAGAAAGGTGAATGGAAAACCATTCAACGCAAACACCGCAAAAGTTCCAAGCGTTCTGCATCTGTTGGCGGCATGAAAGGGGACCCAGAGGCCTCCCATCTTAACTCAAATTGTCCAATCTTCCAAAATCAACCACATGATGAATCACTGGTCTCCAGCATTAGACTTTCGTAACCCAACGGATCCTATATTGGATCCCAATATAGCAACTCCAACACCCTTTCAAAAAGATAACATTTTTCCGGTGACACCTTCCTCCCCCGTTTCCATGAAAACAGCCCCAATATTCTCCACACATTTCTGAACCTGCCTTGCCTTGGCAGATAGCTATATCACTCTCATTCCTAAACGATGAGCAATCTGGTTGCTCTTCCAACGACCAACCAAGTCTACATAATAACATGGACTTGGTTGAACTTAACTTACTTCGTATTCATGGCGAAGTCAAGTCCCTCACCAAATACCACAGAAAACTCCCCCCCCCCCCCAAAAAAAAATCGGTCGTACAACCCAAATCTCTGTTATACGACTATAACCTACCATCAGGATTTATTGCTCCTCCTCGACGGAGCCCAATTCTTAGCTATTCCTCCCCATCTGTATCCGCATCCAACATCCCCCAAGCCACCATAGAACAAGTTGTCCCAAAAAGACCATCCTCATAATATTCCATAACAACAGCAGCATGGCCCCACCTGTCTGTTTCAATGCGAATTGTCCGTGCGTTACTACTCAAATTTTGAAGAACTTGTTTGCAGGATTTTCAACTATCCTATCGCGACTTCTTCCAAGCGTCGGAATACAAATCGCCGCTAACTTCTATAAAAAGAGAGATAGAGGAGGCACAGGAATTCTCATTCAAAAGTTTGTCCTCTATTTCCCAGTCCCTCTTTGAACTAGACTTCCTGCAGTAACAGCACGTATTCCTTTGTCCACCGATCTTACTGTCTATTCGATATACTTGACTCCCAATAATGAACTTACTAAGGCCGGCTTAGCCAACCTTTTTATTCAACTCACCACTCCGTTTGTTATACTGGGAGACCAATCTAAACCACCCTTATGGGGCGACTCTGTCACTTCGGCTAAGTCTAAGATCCTTGTTGATCTCCTAACACCCTTTTCCCCTGACATCCCTTAGCACAGGACTCCTTGCATATGAACGTTTAGCTACACACTCTTCTTCTTCCTGTATAGATATTTCCTTTTGTTCTCTTTCTCTTCTGGATCCCTTCACTTGGTCACGCTTTGATTACTTATACGGCAGTGATTATTACTTAATAACCTTAAATAAACTTGCACCGAGCCCAATGTTAAAACCTCATTCCCGCTGGCGTTTTGATCGAGTGGAAAGGGCTCCTTTTCATCAGGCCACAGCTATCCCACTTTCTCCCTTCAATAAGGGGTTTCCGACCATTGATGCTGCCTTTAACTTCTTCCAGCAAGTTATCATCACAGCAGCAGAAGCTTGCATCCCATGATCTTCCGCAGGTAGGCTTTCGGCAACCCCTTGGTGGTCCAAGAATGTGCACACGCTAACCGGGAGAAGAAAAACCTCACAGATAATACAAACGTACCCGTACCATTCCAAACATGATTATTTTTAAAACAGCTGCTACGAGATCTCGTTGAATTAGTCGTCAAACACGTAAACAATACTTTCGAACTTCTACTTTTACTGTCAACTTCACAACTCCCCTTTCTTCAGTGTGTAAAGTTGTAC
>JABUQX010115692.1:0-10000 GCA_015478945.1 Trachelipus rathkii | reverse complement strand
AACTTTTTTTTCTAATTAGTTAGTTTATTGACAACAATAGAAAGTTAAATAAATTACTTTTTTTTGTAAATCACACAACGAAAGTTAAAAGTAAGGACCTAATAATTTTGAATACCTTGATGTACTTTTTTTTCTGCTAAAATAACACACAAAAAAAGACAGAATTGACCAAATCCTTAGATACGTACGTTTTACTAAATTTCTGACACCTTTTCAAACTTTATACCAAGGGTTGGGGATTTTTTGATTTTTTTTAGAAAAAAAATCAATTTTTGAAATTTACTCGCAATATTTTCTTATAGCAAACTTTTATGACTTGTGTTCATGATTTTGGTTGATTTTTCAGATTCGTGACGTGACGTCACGCGATATATATATATATATAATAGTATATATATTATATATATAGTATATCTATATATATATATATATATATAATATTATATATATTATATATTATATATATATATTATATATATATATATATATATAATATATATATATATAATATATATTAATATTATATATATATATATATATATATATATATATATATATATATATATATATAGTAAGAAGACGCAGACGCAGAATCCAATCTCGAGTGTCCCATTCAACTCGTAAAAAATTAAGAATTAAGGATAATTTTAATAATAATTTATTTAATTAAAGTAGTACTTATAATTAAGAAGCCACATGGGCCTACCTAGGCTGTCCCAGTCAACCAACAATAATAATAATTAGGAATAATAATTAAAAAGCCGCATTGGCCCCTCTAAAATGTCCCAGCCCCATCCATATATAATTTAAATAAAAAGAATAATAATTCAGAAGCCGCATGGGCCTATCTAGCCTGTCCCAGTCAACCCATAATTAAAATAATAATTAAGGAATTAATAATAAGGAGCTGCCATTGGCCCCTCTAGAATGTCCCATCAACTCATAATAAATAGGAGTAATACTTAAGAAGCCGCATGGTCCTTTTTTAGACTGTCCCAGTCAACCAATTAAAAATTAAATTAAGAAAGCCCATTGGCACCTCCAAGGAATGCCCAGTTAAACCATAATAAAAGTAATAAAAAAGAATCCTTAAGAAACAGCATGGGGCCTATCTAGGCTGTCCCAGTCAACCAATAATAATTAATAATAAAAATAATAATTAAGAAAGCAATTTGTGCCCCTCTGGAATGTTCCCAGTCAACTGATAATAAATACACATTATTATTTTATTAAATAAACCGGAATACTTAAGAAGCCGCATGTAATATTTTAATAAAAAAATAATATTTGAGAAAAGCCCGCATTGGCCCCCTTAGAATGTCCCAGTCAACCCATAAAATTAAGAATTAAAATAATTTTTAATAATTAATTTAATGTAATTAATGAATGGGTATTTATTAATTAAGAAGCTACATGGCATACACCTAGGGACTGTCCCAGTCAACCAACAAAAAAATTAAAAATAAGAATGGCTTACCAAAATTAAAATTCCAGTCAAACCCATAACAATTAAATAAGTTAAGAATAAAATTATTCTTAATTATTAATTATTATGGGTTGACTGGGACAGTGTCTAGATAGGCCCATGCGGCTTCTGATTATTATTCTTATTTATTAATTATATGGATTGACGGGACATTCTAGAGTGCCGCATCTATGCGTATCTTTATAATTATTATTCTTTAAATTATTAATTATTGTTGGTTTGACTGAGACAGTCTTGATAGCCCAGGTGGCTTCTTAATTATAAATTACTATCACTAATATATAAGATTTACTATTAAAAATTATTCTTAATTCTGAATTTTTATGGGTGACTGATACATGTTCTAGAGGGGCTAATGCGGCTTTTTAAAATTATTAATTTTATTGGTCGACTGGGACAGTCTAAAAAGGACAATGCGGCTTTTTAAGTATTATTCTTATTTATAATGAGTTGATTGGGATATTCTAGAGGGATCCATGTGGCTTAAATTATTATTTTTAATTATTAATTATTATTGGTTGACTGGGACAGTCTAGATAAGCCCATGCGGCTTCTTAATTATTATTCTTAATTATTATTTATTAATGGGTTGACTGGGACAGTCTATATAGGCCAAGCGGCTTCTTAATTATTAATTTTTATTGGTTGAATGGGACCAGTCTAAAAAGGACCAAGCGGCTTCTTAATGTATTATTCTTCATTTATTTGGAGTTGAACTGGAACAATTCTAGAGGGGGTCAATGCGGGCTTCTTAAATTATTATTCTTTAATTCTATTAATTATATTGGTTGGACGGGGACAGTCTAGATAGGCCCATACGGCTTCGTAAGTATTATTCTTATTTTATCTATGGGTTGCTGTTAACATTCTAGAGGGCCAGTGCGGATTCTTAATTATTAATTATTGGTTGACTATGACAGGTCTAAATATGACCATGCGGCTTCTTAAAATCAAGTATTAATTCTTTTATTTTCTGTTTTCTCAACATATATACATGTTAAGCAGGCTTTCTTAAATTTATTATTTGAATTTAAAATAATTAAGAAGCTGCATTAATCTCTCTGAGAATGTCCCAGTCTACCATTAATAAATAAAGAATAATACTTAAGGAAACGGCATGGTTCCTATTGTAGATGTCCAGTCAACCATAAAAGTTTAATAATTAAGAAGCCGCATGGCCCCTCTAGAATGTCCCAGCCAACCCATAATAAATAATAAATAAGAATAATACTTAAGAAGCCTCATAGGCCTATCTAGACTTTCCATTTCAATATATATATATATATATATTATATATATAATAGTATATATTACTTTGTGTAGGGTACAAGTATACCTCAGACTAACCTCCACGTCGTATATATATATATATATATATATTATATATATATATACTTAAAATATATATATATATATATAATATATATATTATATATATATATATATATATATATATATATTTATTATTTATATATATATATATATATATATATATATTATATATATATATAAATATATATATATATATATATATTATAATATTATATATATGTAAATATATATATATATATATTATATATATATATAGTATATATATATATATATATAATATATATATATTATATATATATATAGATATATATATATATATATTATATATATATATATATATATAATATATTATATATAATAATTAAAAAAAATAATTTAAGAAACCGCATTGGACGCTCTAGAATGTCCCCACTCAACTGCATTAATAAATATGAGTGAATACTTAAAGAACCGCATGGCCTTGTTTAGATTGTCCCAGTCAAGCTAATAAAAATTAATAATAAAAAGGCCCGCATTGGCCACTCTAAATGTCACAGTCAAGACGTTGCATAATAAATATCAAATAATAATAAGAATAATTACTTTTAAGAAGCCGCAGTTATAGGTAAATCCGGCCCTGGTCCCAGTCAACCAATAATTAATAATGAACAAATAAAAATAATAATTAAGAAGCCGCATTGACCCCTTTAGAATGTCCCAGTCAACTCATAATAAATAAGAATAATACTTAAGCAGCCGCATGGCCCTATTTAGACTTCCCAGTCAACCAATAAATAATTAATAATAATTAAGAAGCCGCAATGGCCCCTCTAGAATGTCTCTAGTCAACCCCATATCCATAATAAATAAGAATATACTTAAGAAGCCGCCATGGACCTATCTAGACAACTTCCGCGCCTATTCTTATCCTCAAAGCCAAAAGAATCTACCTCCTCGTGCTTTACGTTTGCGCCCTCTCCAGCATATCTATGTCTTTTCTAATAAGGGGGCTAAAATTGTAGACAACATTCAAATACTGGCCTAACATATCTATTATACGACATTATACAAAAACAATATATATATGTAATCAGTCTGCATCTGGCGAATTAATTTTCAATTATTGTAACCCTAGGCCTTAGCTCTGGGTTCAAAAAATTTTACAATGGAAGCGATGAAACAGCAACCACTTACAGAATGTTTACGAGAACTCACGGGTTACGATGAAATGGCGACAATGTTTGTTGAGAATTGATAAAAGAAATATTTAAAAATCTTCATAAAATATATAGTTTTATTTTAATTTTTTATTTCTATTGAAGTTAAATCACTTAAATATACAAAAAAATAAAAAAAAAATTAAAAAAATAAAAAAATCAAAAAAATAAAAAAAATCAATAAAAATCAAAAAAATCATGATTTCTTTATAAAAAAATCAAGTAAAAAAATCAATTGATTTTTTTAATTTGATTTTTTTCGTGCCATCCCTGCTTTTATACAACCTAGGCTAAATATTGTGGTAAAGGTACGTTTTCCTCGGTGCGACTCTCCCGATGATCGTTCAACGATGATCGTGCAACGATAATCGTTAAGCACTATTTCTATGTATTTCCTATGAACCGTGTTGCTCCGAGCGACTGCCGCTAGAGTCGTTTACGATGATCGTAGGTCTGTAATAGTCGTACGGGAGAGGGGTGAATATAATCGTCAGTCGTCAACGTTTATTGTTGTGAAAGACAATATATGGGCTGAGTTTGGCAATAAAGTTAAAAAACCAAGTGAGTTATTTTTTATTTATAAAATACAGGTAAAATTAGATAATAGAATAATTAGATATAGATAGTTAATATAATAGAGAGTATATATATATACATATATATATATATAGATATATCTTATATATATATATATATATATATACTATATTTATATATCATATATATATATAATAGATATATATAATATATATACGATTTATATTAATATAGAGTTATGAATAGTATATATATGTATATACATATAGGAGAGAGTATATATATATATATAGTCATATATATATATATATTAGATAAGAATTATATAAGTAGTAATATATATATAATATAGTAAGTTATATATATATATATAGTATATATATATATAGAGTATATAATATATTATAAGATATATATATATATATAAGTACATATATATATAGTATTAATATATATATAAGCTATAGGTAGTATATATGTAGATAAGGTATATATATATAATATATATAGATATATTATATATATATATATATAGATATATATATATATAGTACAAATGATACATATAATATATATATATATGATATATATGATATATATATATATATATATATAAAATATACAGTATATAGTAATAGGATAATGTATAAGTATATAATATTATATAATATATATATGTATATACTGTATATATATATATATGAATATAGAGTATACTGGGTAAATATGATAGGTTATAGATTATAGATAGATTATATATATAGTAAGTAATAGTATATATAGTAATAGATAATAGTATATATAGATATATATAATTATATAAGTTATATATATATTATTAGATATAGTAATATATATATATATAGATATATGTATAAATAATTATATATATATATATATAGTAGATATATATATATATTTATTAGATATATATATATATATAGATATATATATATTATATATTATAGTACTTATATATATATATATGTATATATATATATATATAATTTACATATAGTATGATAGTAATTAATATAATATTATAGATTATATATTGAAGTATATATATATATAATATGTATAAATATATAATATAGATATATAATAGATAGTAATATATATAGAGATAGAATATATATTATATATATATATTATAGAGAGAGTAAATTAAGGATATATAATTGATGAGATATATAGCTATCATATATTATATTATGTAGTAATATATCATACGTATAATAGTACTATATATAGTGAATATATGAAGATATAGAGAGATGATATATAATATGATATATAGAGGGATAATATTATATAGATAATTATATATATATAGGTGAAGCCTCTAGAGAAGAGGCCCGACAATCAGACATATCGCGCGTCAAAAACGCTACAACAGCTACCGGGCAAAAGGCAATACATTGCTGGAATTTACTGGTACAATTTAGTGAGAGAGAAATGTAATAAAATGAAAACATAATTAAAAAAATCATATTCTCAAAAAGTTAACAATAGCTACAGGAAAAGGATACATTTGGATATCCGTGAGTAAAACTTTAGTAAGAAAATCTAAAAAAACAGAAAAAAATTTTTGTTAGATAGACTATAGGTACGAATGGAGTAGAAAGCCTAGTTATGGAGACCGTGTTGTAAAGAGACAGTTTACGTCGTTAAAAGATAAATATCTTTTTAGGATATAGATTGTTTTTTTGTGTAGTGATGATAGAACTGAAAGAAATCTACCCAAGCGGTAACCGCGACCGATGGAGGAGAGTCGGGGTCTCTCGGACCTCCGGAGGAGAAGACTAACGGGGATTGGTTAATAATTTCGCCCCCCTGACCAGAGTGGAGGGTCGATCCGAACCCGCCAGCATAGTATTGGTATTTGGAGTGTCGCGGGGGTTGCCTCCGCCTCTCTCCCCTACGGGTAGGAAAACGGTTCCCCCCCCTGTGGTTTCCCGTCTCGGGCTCGGAAGCCCCTACAATTGCCGTGTGAGAATGAACCTTTACAAATAAAGACTATATATATATACTATGTCCACCGCCGGCTCGAGCTCCCCCGCACAAAGAAAAAGTCAATTTTATGTTTATTTATTTTAGATTTTATTTTTTTTTTTTTAATTCCTAAACCAAAATTTGTACAAGAATTCAAGAAATGTATTCTTGTATCCGAGAGAGATGTAGGCTATTGTAGTATTGGATATAATTTTTTTTTTTTTTTTTTTTACCAGTTTCCTCGATGGTGAAAAATTTTACCAGGGGATTTTCCACAATGTTTTCTTGTTCCCTGTAGCTATTGGTGAAGGTTGTTGTGGAGAGTAATGGGATTATGGAGCTCTTCTAGAGGCTGGCTATATAACATATACGTATATATATATATATATATATATAGTATATAATAATATATATATATAGGACTATATATATTATATATATATATATATATATATATATTATAATAGATAATATAATACGAGAATTATAAAGATATAAGATATAAAATGAGTATAGTAATAAATAATGATATATGAAAGAGATAGAAGATATAAATTAAGATATTAATAGAATAATATAGAGATGAGTGTATATAAATATAATATAATATAAAGAATATATAATAGAAGATAATAAGTATAGAGGATATAGTTATAGATAGATATATGATAGATAGTAATTGTATAGATAATAAAGTAAGATATAAGAGAATATAAAATATAGAGAGAAAGTAAGATAATGAAGAGCTAAGATATAAGGAGTAAAGGAGTATATAATAAGGTAAGAAGTATATGAGTAATAGGTTGGAAGGAGATAAGTGTGAGTAGTAAACGGAGTGATAGATAGGATGAGAGATATAGTAATGAGTATATATATATATGAATATAGTATATATGTATATATAGATGAATATATATATATATATAATAGTAAGTATTAATATATTATATATATAGTATAATATAGAGATGTAATATTATATTATGATATATTATATTATATTATTATATATTATATGATATACTATATATATATGATATTTATATATATATATATATATATAATAGTATTAGATAGGAGATATATAGAGTGTAGTAGTGAATAGAGATATATTATGAAGATAATATAGATATATATATGATTATTGATATATATATATAATATATAGTATATGTGATATATTAGGTAATTATAATTGATGTTATATATATATTATATTATATAGGATGATAGATATATATATATATATAAGTATTAAGTAATAGATAGATCAAGAGAGATATTATATATAAGATATATATCATTATTTATATATATTATATGATTATATTATATTATATATTATATATAGAGAAGACTATATATATAATATAATTGATAGATAATAGATATGACGATATATGATATATATAGTAGAGAGATATATATGAATATAGATAGATAGATATAGATATATTTAGTAATATATATAATATATATTAATATTATATATTATTAGAGTATAGGAATATAGTGATATATATATATATATATAGCGTAGATAGACTATATATTAAGATAATATATATATAGTAATAGAGTATATATTATAGATATAGTAAGGAAGATATAGTAAGAGATATGAATAAGAGGTGTGTGTATGTATATATATATAATATATACATATATATATATATATATAGGATATTTATAATAGAGAGATATATATGATATATAGATGATGAATATAGATAGATCGTATAGATATAGATAATATATATATATATATAGAGTATATATATATATATATTGTATATAATATATATTATATTTTATATAAATATATATAAATATATATATATATATAGTATATATAATAGTATATATAGTAATATATATATATATATGTATATATATGTATATAATTGTAGTGTAATAGAGTATAATAGTATGATACTATGATAATAAGTAAAAATAATAGTACGGTATATAAATATATTACGATAGATATAAATATATATAGTATAATATATATTATATATATATAGATATATATAGAGAGAGTGATAGTGAGAGAGAAATGATAGTAATAGTAATATAGTGATATATATATATATATATGATATATAATATATATAAATATATATATATATATACGGTATATTTATATATATATATATATGATATAATATATATATATATTAGTATATATATATATATAGTGGATAAAAATATATATATAGTATAGTATATAAATTATATAATAGTAATATTATATATATATAATATAAATATGTTATAATATATATATATATATAGTAATATATATATATATAATATATATATATATAGATATATATAAAATAAATGATTATACGGGAGATATATATAGTATATATATATATAATATATATATAATAGAATATATATATATATATATATATAAGATATAATATATATAAGATAGATATATAATATATATATATATTATATATTTATAGAATAGATATATATGTAATATGTATATATATATAATATATATGTATATAAATAAACAGTCACTCTTCATTTCGGAGCTCAAACAGAAGGTGTTTTTTTGGCTCTTTTTATCCCATATGTATGTTTAAGTATTTCGTCGTCTTCCATCTCCTCTATCAAAAGAAATTTAAGTAATAATCTTTTACGTCTACTCAATCTTAAACTCATTTTGTTAAACAAAACCTTCCTCTAGAACAATACAACTGTGACTGAAAACACGCGACTATTGAAAATTCAATCAATCGTAGACGCTCCGAGGAAAATAGTACCCAACGATCATCGTTCAACGTTTAATCGGTTAACGATAATCGTTGAACGATCATCGCGAGAGTCGCCCCGAGGAAAACGTAGCTTTACACGTTATTGTCTAGATATTGGATTCTCTCTCTCTCTAAGATATAGATAAGTTAGAGAGAGAGAGAGAAGAGAGAGTAGAGAGAGAGAGAGATAGAGAATGGAGGAGAGAGAAGAGAGAGAGAGAGAGAGAGAGAGAGAGAGAGAGAGAGAGAGAGAGAGAGAGAGAGAGAGAGAGAGAGAGAGAGAGAGAGAGAGAGAGAGAGAGAGAGAGAGAGAGAGAGAGAGAGAGAGAGAGAGAGATTCTTTACATTTACTCAATTTGTAACATTCAAATTTTTACTTTTTTCTCCAACCATCATTCAACAAAGGCAGATTTCTCTTTCTCCACAAAATATCTAGGCTATTAGGCTAAAGACATGATCACCAAAAGTTAGTAGAGAAAAAGGTTAGGTTAGGTTAAAGACATTATCAAAAGAAGTTGTTAGAGAAAAAGGATCTGGATCAGGGAGATTTTGATGGAAGAATCAGAAGAGAAGAGCAGAATTAAATGCAACCCGAAATAAAAAATAGGCATTCTTTGGTCAGTTTGTTTCCAACCTTGTCCACTGAATGTAATAAACTATCATTTTTCAAGGCATGT
>JABUQX010115691.1:62500-75208 GCA_015478945.1 Trachelipus rathkii | reverse complement strand
TAGCTAAGTAGGTAAACCTTGGTTTAGGAATAGTGTTAGGGTACACAAGGGTTAGGTACCATTAGTATTAGGTAAATACTGTTAGGCAAGTCGGAATATAGGTATGCCTGGAGAATGTTTGACTACATGATAGGGGGCGGGGACAACGGACCATTCGTTCCAGTGGACCGGTGTACTTTGTTCCATTTTGGCAAGAGTTTTCACCGTAATTATACATTCTTACAGTAGCTATGTTCAGTGGAAGGTGTGGAAGAAAATTAGAAGTCAGTGAAACTGAAGTATGAGTGTCGGAGAAGTCTGGGCGGCGTTTTGAGATGGAGTCTAAGACACTTCTCCCCGGGTTGAGGACCTCCGCAAACAAAAGGAGAACAAACCAGCCTGAGAACATTCTGTGGGAGAGATGTTGGAACAGATTTTACGTGATTCATGCAATCAGCCTATAACGTTGAACCTTTCTTTTTTGCGAGAGTAACTACAAATTTCCAATATTTGTGCACTTCACGCAATTGATGAACGATTTTATGGCAAAAATTCACAGACAAGGGTCTTACGGTCAACAGAATCTAGGTTAGGTCTTTTAGGAGTAAAAGCTCGATTATTTTCATGTGGGGAATTTTTATGAAAAAGATCGCGAAAAGGGTGACGACCACCGCGATGCGATTGTTTAAAGAAGAGTTGTGATATAGGTTCTTAGAAGAATGTAACTTTTTAGAAGTTGTATGAGTGGAAACTTTAGAAGAGTAATTAGTATTTTGTGTGTTCTTTACCACATGTTCTGTGTTCGGGAGATATGTAAATGGGAAATTTGAGAAATCTTTGTTATGGGTGTATAGGAATTCAGCATACCCCACGATATCTGCCCAAGGAGTACGCCAATTTTTATTGAGTTCTCGTACATTTTTATGTACTCTCTAACACCTTGTTCTATGTTGGTGGGAAGGCTATATAAAAATGTAGTTCGGAGAGATTCCTGGCCACTCATGTCTAGACCATGGTGAGCATGACTAGCCAGACGTTCTAGCCTGTAGGCAAACAAACGAATACTCTCATTTTTGTAACGGCGGGCAGATTGAAATGTATGCAATAGGGATTCCTTCCTTTTTCTCTCCTCCTCCTCATACCATTGGATGAGGGTCTCTCAAACAGAGAAATAATCTCTATCGTCCTTGGTGACAAGACAACAGACATTAAGGAAGTGACTGTCAAGGTGTCTGCCGAGTAAATTTAACCATTTGTGATAAGCTGTGGGATAATGAAGTTGACAGTAAGCCTCAAAATCCACTAAATAAGTTAGGAAATTTTTACCAGTTTCTAGTTTATATGTACCAGGGTCTACCCCTTTAAGATTCTGGGAATTCTTGATCAATGAACTCAAGAGCAAGATGGCTTCTTCCATTTCCTATCGATTTTTGTTTTTATGATGGGGCCTCGTCACATATCGGTGTTTGTTTTCGTGTCCTTGGCAGATAAGGAATTTGCGGTGCCATGCGGAAATTATTGCTTTAGTGTTACTTGGGTTCAACCCGAACTTTGACGTATTGTGGATAAAGGTATGGGAGCGATTTAAAAACGATGTGAAGACCTCTATATTGTAAGAAGAATCGATGTGGATGGTTAGGGGGACCCATGTAAGTTCTGTGAATATTGTGATGGGTGACGACCATTTTGGGAATCAATACCTATGGGATACCTAGTCAAAGCTATTGCCTATGGTTAAAGGTGAGCAAATCCCTATCTGAATTTAAAAGAGTAGTTTCCTCATGGATGGGAAAATCATCAAATAGTCGGTAGGGATCTCTGGAGGAACTCGGCTCATGGATGTTATAGTTTATTAGTTTATGTTTATCAGTTTATAAATTAGAGATTTATAGTTTAATACAGTAACTATAAAACAATTATACCTTTAGGTCCAATGTTTATAGTTTTTAATACACAACTAAAGCAATTATAGTATTTTAAATTTACTTTTAGTGTTAATGTTATATGGTTTAATAAAAGGTAACCATATAAGCAATACGTATTTTAATTGCTTATAAATGTTTGTATAGTTTTTAATACAAATTATCAAGGAGCTTCTTTAATTACAATTTCTTTTCAAACTCATTCACTTCTTAAAAGAATGTTGGAAGTATGTGTTTAAGAATGTATTAAGTAATATGGACAAAAAGAATTTTTAAGACGTATTGAGAGAAATAGGATTAATGTCTTTAATATTACTGTTTTTAAGGTTTGACAAGGTGGCGAGTATCTAAAAATCACAATCCAAAGTGGCCAGAGGGGCAGAGCACGGAACAAGACAGTGGTCCTGTTCGGGCACCACTTTTTTTCTTGTGTATTTATGTTCGTTTCTCGCAAGTGACGAGGGCATGAAAAAAGTATGGTCACTTGACCTCCAGATAATAATATTAGTATTTATCAATATAATTATAATAACGCTTAAAAAGAAAGAAAAGATAAAAAGAAATTAAGTGATATCTACCTGGAGGAGATATGCAGAAGAGCCATAGGCTTTAATCTACAGGCAGGATACAGGAAAGAGAGACCATCAACTTGCTCCCAATGCTCCTGGTTTGCGTCCGAGTAAAAGAATAGATCACTTTTTAAATTAGTTAGAAGGGGAGAATGAAAAAGAAGTAAAAAATAGATTTATTAATCATACATACTATCCAAAAGTAGTAGACGTTAAAAGTTTAATGCACATCATAATGTATCCGGAGAACTAGAGGCATCTTATTTACGATCTTTAGTTATAATTGTAATTTATAAAATAAATGAATTAAATAAAAAATATTCACGGGGTGGATAACCACCAACTGTTAACGAAGTTGTTATAAATATATGGGAAAATGGTTACGAAGGTGGTAAACCCACACGGTAACTAGTGATTATAAATAATGTGTCAGGGCTGACCTTAATAGTTGGATGATTCTGGAGCAGTGATCCAGGCTTTTAAAGCAATTTAATGAAAATATGACTAAACTTAAACTGAATTAAGATTGAATCTTGACTGCTTTGTGTGATTCAGTGTTTCTGTAGTCAGAAATTAAGGAAGAAGACGTTTCTTTGGTTGTGACTTGTAAAGTAAATTGATTTCCACTGTTCATAACAATTGGAAAACACAGATGAAATGACGACAATCCCTGTGCTTTTGGGGTTTTCTTTCCACAGGTGGATTACTTACAAACTGGTGTGCATATTGTAAGCTTCTACGGTAAAGGAGCGATATTCGGATCATATATATGGGTTTTTGTAACAAAGTTAGATAGAATGTTTATGTAGGTGCAGCTAAGCGACGTGGTAGGAAAATTGATTATTAGGTAAAGATTGCACACATCACGAGAGTCACGGGTAAATTCCTGCCGAGATATGTCAGGGTTAAACCTGCGTAGGTAAAATTAGTGTTAGGTACACAAGGGCTTCAGTACATTAGTATTAGGTAGATACTGTTATAGGCATCCCGGAATTAGTCCTGGAGAAGAAATGTGAATTGGGTAACCTATAGATAAAGAGGGAATCAAAGCGGACATTCGATTTCCCCGTACGGACGTAGATACACTGTTCCGCATTTGGGAAGAGATTTAGCTCGCCTAAAATATAACATTCTTGTAGACTGTAGTGCATGTTCAAGGTGGAAGGTTGAGGGTCAATGAATGTGTGAGAACTGGACGAAGTACAAGAATCGTGGGAATTACTATTTTAGAAAGCACTTATTGTGGGGAGTGATGCTTTTGATCCGGGGTAGCAGTCGATCGCCGGCGTCGCCTGAAAATTGAAGATGCGCTGGTGAGAAAGGCAGGAGCCCGCGCTGAACTGGAGACTAGTCCACTTTCATGCCCCGGGTGAGGACCTCCGCAAAAAGGGGACAAGCAAGAGACCCTTGAGACGATTGTCCTTGCTTGGGGGTAGAAGATGTCTCCATGGACAAGGAGAAGCGGAACAAGGGTGAGACCTTGCAATCGAGCTTGGATTCCCTTTGGAAAATGTAACAGGCCCTTGAGAATAGAAAGAGAAGAAGCCTCAGGCTTTCATGTAATCTTTCGACAACCATAACATCTTACAACTCTTTTTAGTTCCTCCCCATATGAATATTGGCGCCCTAGCATGGTTAAGGGACATTCCTGCTGATACGGATTCTGTGTGGATTTGTGGACCGATGGTTTTTTCCTATTATATATTGGTTCATTAGATATAATTACTGATTGACATAGGAGGTGGTGTCACGTAAGCGTCAACAGGATGTATATATTCTAGTTGTCTAGAGGTACTGGGGAGGCTAGACGAAGTTAAAAAGCTCCGGATGATATTGTTAAATGGTTGCGCGGGTGTACTTTTATGTACAGAAAAACGATTATCAGCTCAAATTAAAAGTGGTGACGACCACCTTGCGACAGAGTTATGTCTACAAAGAATGTTGTCGATTATAGATTCTTATAGAGAATGTTTTATATACTTTTAGAAAGGTTTGTAGAGGCATAAGTTAACTTTCAATGTGATCGCTCATTGTAGGTGAAAATGTAGATTGAGTATAAATGTTAAGTAGTACTTTTTTGGAGATGTGTTTTCTTTCATACCACATGGTTTGGTGTCTAGTTGTTCAGGGATATGTAAGATGGGAAATTTAGAGACAGAACTCTTTGTTATGCCGCGTGTATCAGGAAAAATTCCAGTCCCATACCCCATACTCCAGAATTCAAGTCCGTGAGCGAAGGAAGTGATACGGAACTACAGTATTTAAAGTTGACTCAGTACAATTTATTAAGATGACTAGTATCGTACTTAGGACACCACATTTCGTTAGGTATATTATTGTTTAAGGAAGTTAGGAAGGGCTATGATAGAACAGAATATTGAGATAAGTTCGATGAGGAGATGTCTTGAAGAACATGTGGACCACCAGCGTGCTATCGTGCATAGACCATGGTGCATCTCGCGATGCGAATTAATGCAGGATAGCGTTCTAGCCGGTTTTATAAGGCAGTAACAAACGAGATATCTTCTCAATTTTTGATAACGGCGGGCAGAGTTGAAATGTATGCCAATAGGGTATTCCTTCCTTTTCCTCTCCCTCCTCCTCATTACCATGTAGTGAGCAGGGCTCTTCGAACAGAGAAATAATTCTATCATCCTTTGGTAGACCAAGGTGCGAGTAAATATAAGAATGACCCGTGCAAAGTTGGTGTCTTGAGCCGAAGAGTAAATCAAGACCATTCATTTTGATAGGCTTGTGGGATTATATGGAAGTTGGAGTAAGCAATCGAAAAAATCCACGTTTAAATAAAGTGGTTAAGAAAAGATTCGTACCGATTTTCTAGATGAATATGTTCCCAGGGAGTCTTCCCTTTAAGATTATGTGTAGAAATATCTTGAGTAGAGGAATTCAAGTAGGTAGAGATGACCTTTTCCATCTTATCGATATTTTAGTATTCATGTTTAGATCGATTGGAGGGACTGAGTACACTCATCCCGTTTTTGTGTTTTCGTATCTTGAGTAAAATTTGGTGGCGAATGTAGGAAGATTCAGGGTTTACAGAGTCTACGTGGGGCTAACGACTTATACATCATGTGGTAGGTATGAAGATAATTTAAACGAATCTGAGAATCCTCATCCTATGTAAGAAGAAATAGATTAGAATGGTTTAGGACCATAGTGTATCAGCTCTGTGCAAATATCTGAATGGGTGTGGGGCAACCAACCAGACGCATTTTCGGAAGTTCAATTAATTGAGTGCGAGAGGCTGTGGGAAGGAAAGGCTATAACAAGATGTGTTATATGCGAGAATATTATGGTTAGATAAGGTTGGAAGCGCGTAAAAAATCCACTATTGGAAGTACGAAAAGGAGGAAATAGATTTCCTCCATGGCACTGGCGAGAAAAATACGCAAGTAATTGGAGGTGCGTGAGGCGATTCTTCTGGAGAGAAGCTCAGGGCTCAGTGTGTGATCGCGATACTGTGACGTATGATCAACATTAACAAATCCTGTGTTCAGTTATGCGTTTATTGGTTTGAGATAGTTTTAATAACTAGTAACTATGCAAAACAATTACTACCTTTAGGTCCAATGTATAGTTTTTAATACACAACATAAAAAAGCAATTAAGTATTTTAAATTACTTTTAGTTGTAAATGTATAGTTTAATAAAGCTAACCTCCAAACAAGCCAATTACGTCAGATATATTAAATTGCGCTTTTGTAAATGTTGTATAGTTTTAATTATCCTGATCCTAAGAAATAATTAATACACTTTCTTTCCCTCATTCACTCTTAAGAAAGAAGTTTAGGATGTTTTAAGAAATGTATAGTATAATGGACAGAACCAATTTGTTTGGACACCAGGTATTGAGACGAACAATCGCATATGAGGGATAGCTTTCCTCCTTGAATTATAACTTGTGTTTCTCTGTGAGAGGTGGTTACAAGTGGCGAGGGAAAACTTCGGAAATTACTTAAATAATTCAGCGAATCCGCAGTGCAAGGCAAGGGGCACCTTAAATAACGGGACAGGAAAGATAGATTCCCGTCGGGGCGCCACTTTTTTATCAGCTTCTGTTTCTTGTATTTAGTGGCTACTCGCGGAGTCGAAACGGTCGATCGAAGAGCTAGCAATAAAGCTATGGTCACTTGCTGACCGTTTGATATGAGCTAGCCTGCGAAAATGCTCTTAAAGGCAAAATAGTTCGAGCAGATAGTGAAAGATATTATATATACACGTAGTAGACACTGTGGAGACAAAAGTAAAGAATAGAGAGTTTGATAAATGATAAACCGTGTGGAGGGAGAGGTATAAATATGTAGCAGAAAGAAAGCCATAGGCTTTAATCCTACCAAGGCGAGTGTCGATAACCAGGAAAGAGAAGGACCATCTCATATACTTACTCCCCTCCGAAATGCTTTCCTGAGCGGATGTTATTGGGTCGTGCGGAGGGGAGTTTTAAAAAGGCAATTAGACACCTTTTTTAAGAGGTTCGTGATAGGTAAGGGAGTTGAGAAGAATCGAGAATCAAAGAGATGCCGGAAAGCTAAATCAACATTTATTATCGGTATAATTAGATTTTCATGTAGGCATACTTCATCCAAAAGTTGTAGTTGCAGTCTAGTCCAAAAGTTTCTAACTGAATGCGAACAATGTTTTCATCATGATATTCCCGGGAAATCTAGTTGGGAGTAGCATAACCTATTAGAGTGATATTGTTACAGCTACTTCTTTAGAACTTTATAATTGTAATTAATAAGATATTGTTTTATAAATGTTTAAAAGGGCCACCCAGGTGGGTCGGAAGCACACCTCCCTCAAAAACTCGGGGAGGATCCATCCGGGCCCCCCGCTCCTAACGGTTCATTAGGATCTGCCTAGGGGTGAAGCCACCCACACTTGATCAACACGCGAAAGTTTGTTAATAAATATATGGATGGATAAATCAAATCGGAGTTAGCGCAAAAGGGATTTAGGTAGGATAACAAAACCTCCACGAACTAGGAAGGGACTAAGGTAGTAGGAGTGGAGGGAAGTTATAAAAAATGGGTGCGAGAAGTGCAGCTGAAACTTATACTATGGTGCATGATTCTGGAGAGGTTACTCCAGGCCTTTTTAAGCATTTAATGACAGTAAAATTATGAGATTATAAAGAGTTTGAAAACTAAATAGATTAAGGATATGGAGAGTCTGGTCGACGAACTGACGCTTTATGTGTGTCTCGTTTGTTACAGTTATCCCAGTGTTTTCTTGTCAGCTCAATCTAAATTTTAAGGAAGAAGTACGTTTCTTTGAGGTTAGAAAATTGAGTAATATAAAATGAATATCACATGGGTTTCATAAATGGCTGAGGAAGAAAACAGGAAATGAGACGCATCTGGAAAAACGTACAACTAAATGTCTGGTTGTTTGAAGCGCCTGTTTTTTTCTTTTCCACGAGGGGGTGGGAATTACGATTAGAAACTAAGGGTTTTCATCGGCGCAAGTTGTGTATGTAAACGAGGTGTTGCTGTTTAACAAGACGAGAGATTTCAGGCTACTTAATATTAGGCCTTTTTTCTTTGGCTAACCAGATGGAGGTGGTTAGGGAAGATCTACTAGCGAAAGGAATCTTTGGGAGGAGAGCTTAGTTGGCATGTCAACGAGCTGGAGCTGGGCTGTTTTTACTCTTATAACTCTCAAAATAGTAATTGGAAGGGTCTGAAAACAGAGAGTTTAACCGACTGCACAGAGAGGTAAAGTCATTGAGTTAGGTTTCTCGACGGTAAGACCCTTGTGAGGTAACATTAGTGGTAGGTACAACAAGAGCGAGTTAACAAAGGTAACATCATTAACTGAAGAATTAGGTATAAGAAAAATTTACTCGTATATTAGAAGAAGAGAGCAGACAAAGTCCGTTGTGAATTAAAAATATAAGGTATCCATGGCACAGAAATAATGAATTGATGATTATAGCGCGGATCAAGCGGGAGGTGCCGCAGCCCTTTCTCTGTTCGTTACGTGGGAGAGTGATAGCTGATGGTTCCCCATATTTTGGGGGAAAGGAGATTTTCACTAATATGGCTAGGCAATTCCTCGAGTAGAGCTTTCCAGGGTGAGGTAGAAGCACAAGTGGTAAGAAGAATAGAAGCCTATGTCTCATGCAACTTAAGAATAGTAATGAACAGTGTCGAGGAGCAGCGTAAATCTGCCGAGGTGTGCGGTATTTGATTGAAATGGAGGCAGTGTGCTTTGAGAGCCACTAAGGACACTTCATCCCCGGAGCTGAGAACCTCCGGCAAAACCAGCGAGGCTACAGGCACTATACAGCGCACCCGTGAGAAGAACCGTTTCTGTGGGCGAGATGATGTGGAAACAGATGTACGTGTGTACTGGCAACGTTCAAGCTTACTCCGAGAAACTCGTATGCTCTCTTTACGCCACAAGTCCAGTAACTTATCAAATTCCCAGATATTTGAGTCATTTCCACGGAGCTGAGACCGATTTTATGGCAAAAAATCACAGACCAAGGCGTGATTTAGGTACAAACAGATATCCTATGCGTTGAGGTCTTTTAGGAACATCATATAAAGGTCGTGTAGACAGATTATTTGTCATGTAAGAAGGGACATGACCCCATTACATTTTCTATGAATAAGAAGATCCCCCGAAAGAGCGGTGACGACCCCCGCGATTGTTTAAAGAAGTTGTGATATAGGTTCTTAGAAGAATGGTTAGACACTTTAGGGAAGTTATGGAGTTGAGGTAAGAAAAAACTTGTCTTAGCGCAAGAGGTAGGTGAGTGAGAATGAATAATTTAGAGGTTTTAGAAATATTTTAATGTGTTCATCGTCTAACCAAGCAGATACCACAAACACTGATTCCCAATAGAATGATACAGGAGCAAACAAGCAGAGAGTCAAGCTCATAATGAGGAAAATAATTATGATCGAAAATAACTTTGTTATGAAGAAAGCATCATGGTAGATCATACAGAGGAAAAAACTTGTGCAGAGCAAATCATCGCCACCGAAGATTATACTGACCAAGTGAGGGCAAGTTTACTGGCCAAAAGTATTCTGCTTTAACCTAGATTCTCAGAGATAAAGAAGGAAAGACTGTCTTTCATAGTAGTAGTGCTGCCATCTATAAACACCTTGTTTCTCATGTTAGGTGGGAAAGGGCATATTATAGACAAAAAAACATGATAGTGTAACCAGAGAAGATGATTCCTGGGCCATCATGCTAGGACCATGTGGTGAGATCGTGAAACACTAGAGCAACTCAGCTCTTGTGCACGGAAAACAGATATGTAGCGAGAAGCAAATACTTAGCTATCAGATTTTTTGGTAACACAGGCAGGAGCGACAAATTTGAAACTGTATGCATGATCGGGATTCCTGCCCTTTTCTCTCCTCTTCCTCATACCATTGGACATGTCATGAGGTCTTCTTCACAGAGAAATAATCTACTACTCGCAATACACTATTGGATGGTGACCAGGCCCCTAGACATTCATAGAGGAAACTACTCAGACGTGACCGCTATAGTAAGGTTCGTTTTGGTTGCTTCCCGAATGTAAATCTTTCTTAGATTATGCAAACCATTTCCGACATGGACTTAGCTGCCAGGATAATGACAGTTGGCAGTCAAGCCTTCAACTCAGGGCTGACACAGTACCTCAGTCACGCTCGCGGCGACATATGCGATTATGCGAGGATGCTAATGTAAATTGATAAACCAAAATATATGTTGTTATGTCCATTTATATTGCTTGTCTATGTATATGCTCTCTCCAGGGTCTTGATCCCCACTAACCCACTTTTTCTGAAGTGTGATTTGAAATGTGAAAAAGAACTAGCTATCTCAGATCAGAGGTGTTACAAGAGACATAAAGATCTCAAAATCCAGATGAGAGTTTTTCTCCCATCCCTGAGTCAGAGTATGCTATTTTAGTTTTTGTTGATGGGGAGATGGGTGCAGCGTGGGCAACGGAGAGTACATCATGACCTCGAATAACTGGGAGGGTAGGAAATGTGTGCATGTTTATCGTTCATTCGAGAGAGAGGTTGATTGAGTTAGATAGGTGAATTTTTTGGCAAGAGGCCAGATAAGAGCGCATATAAGTGTGGGACACATTATGCATGTATTGGGTGTACAGTGGAGAGGTACCACTCTTGAGATAGATTGGTGAGGGGTTAAGGCTGCATACCTGTTCGGATTTTATCGCGAGTGGAATACAAGCTCATTATTGGCGTAAGAAGCACAGTACTTGTGATGTTTAGGACCATGGTAAGTTCTGTTTGAAATATTGTGATGGGTGCGACGACCCCATTTGGGGATTCCAATACCAGTTTGGGGCTCGTCGGAAGGGATTATAATACTCGCCCATCGATTTGCTCTTTTTGAAATTAATGGGTTTAAAGGTGAGTAAACTGCCCTAATTATGTTGAATCCTAAAAAGAGTAGTTTCCTTTCAAGATGTGTGAAGCTCGCGAGGAAAGAGTCATCAGAATAAGGAGAATTCGTAAGGTATTAGGGACTATGGTAAGCATATTCATCTATGATATCTGTCTCCTCGGTGGTCTACAGTATGGATGGCAATTCTGGTGAGGTTTGGGCCTTCTACTCAATTATTTCTATCCCGATTTCTCAAGTTTTTTATTCATATGGTTTTTTATCCTGCTTTGATGTAGGGTTGTTACTCTTAATGCTTTATTTCTACGAAAGAGAATAACCTTGTTAGGTATTGTAGGATGATTTCCCGAAAGAAATGATTGCCATTTTGAGATGCTCACGGAAGTTGATTACATGATTCTGAAGCGACAATCGATCTTTTCTAAATTAAGCAACCTAATATAATGCGTTTTAATTACTTATCTTACGTATAGATGTTAAATGCGCTCTTATTATTGGCGTTATTATACTTAACTTATGCTTACGATCCTCCTACAGATAGATCTACTTCATCGGTATTTTGATCTTCAAATTTGCGACCCTGCAGTATTAGAGATGTGGCCGTATTTTAATATAGTGTTTGAATTTTAGAGGACATCAATGTACATTTTCACAAGGTAGTCTCCCTTTAATACGATATTTTCCTTTTTTCGTTTCAAACTGCCCTTTTCTTATCTTAATCAATTCCGTGATATGTTAGAGGAGTGTGTGTGTTTTTAAGATATATTTTATTAAGTAAATTTCCTATACTCGATAGCAAAGTACAATTTACTTTGATGTACTTACTAGTGACGCAGCAATGTATGTCTCTTATTGTGGGATGTGATATCTGTTTTTAAATTATACTGTATTGTGAGTGTTTTTGACAATGGCGAACAGTGATTCTAAAATACACAGTCCTGTTTGGTGACCATAGCCAAGCATTCGTGCGTACGCGAACCAAGGGACAGATGGTCCTAGTGTTTCGAGAGTGGCTCGTTCCACTTTCTTTTTCGGATGTATTTATGTAGTGCATACGTGGTCCACAGTTGACGAAGGGGCATGAAAAAAGGTATGGTTCATTGACCTCCGATGAATACAGTAATTAGGTATTATCAATATTAATAATAATAAGGTTAGAACGGTTGAGAAAACCAAGTAAAAAAGAAATTAAATGATTATCTACCGGGAGGAAGATATGCAGAAGCGCCATAGGACTTTACACTCTAGCAGCCAGCGGACTGACACTGGGAAAGAGGACCATCACTTGTCCCCAATGCTTCCTGGTTTGCGTCCGAGTAAAAGAATAGATCACTTTGAAAAGTAGAAGGGGAGAATGAAAAAGATGTAAAAAATAGATTATTAATCATAACATACTATTCCAAAGTAGTAGAGTTAAACAGTTAAATTTGCACATTCATGCATGTAATTCCCGGGGAAGCTAAAACTAGGGCGGTATGTAACCTTTTTACTTATCTTACTGTATAATTGAATTATTAAATATAATGAATTAAATAAAATAGTCACGGGGCTCTGGTGTGAATCCCACAACTTGATAACACGTGACAGTTGTTATAAAACTACTGGGAAAATGGTTACGAAGTGTAAACCACATTGGTAACTAGGTTTGATTATAAATATACATGGTCAGTGTGTCTGACTTAATAGTGATTATTCTGAGAGTTATCCAGGCTTAAGCATTTAATGAAAATATGACTAAACTTAAACTGAATTAAGATTGAATCTTGACTGGGAAATGGTTCTCCAAAAATAAGACAATTCCGGCAATGATTATCGCCCAAAAATAAGAATGATTCTAG
>JABUQX010115691.1:30000-32500 GCA_015478945.1 Trachelipus rathkii | reverse complement strand
TAGAAAACAGAATATTTCAAAATGAATTATTCTTTTTTAAATATTTTTATTTACGCTTTTTTATTTTATCTACAATACGCTAAATGTATTACGATTAATTGTTAGAAATTGATATATAATTGTTCGGTAGGGATAATCTTAATTGTTGTTTTTATTCAAAGAGTGAATCCTTATTTCACTGATAGGCTATGTCATTCCTCCCTTCCCCCTCCCCCTCCCCCATCCCTTGATTCTGTGGTTTACCTTAAAGATGCAAATTTCGAATCAACGCTTAAATTTCGTTTTTTTTTTATGTATATACACTGTTACCTGAAATGATATTAATCAAACCCACGCTAAGTGGAGGAAAGGTCAAAGTTCATACATAAAATAAGCAGGAAATGTATGTGTGTAGGCTTAGGAAAAAAATGAAAGCCTATATAAATAGACCGTGCGTATAGAGTGGGAGGAAAGTTCGTCAAGAAAATATGGTTTCAACGTATAAAAGTGAGAAAAACTTAGCCTCTTCAAAGAAAGCGGTAATAAGGAGAAAAACCTTCCTAAAGCCAATCACGAAATGAAGGACTAAATATATTAATGAAATTATAATAATAAAAATTGTGAATGAAGGCTTCAATAAATAAATAAATAAAAAAAAATTTATCACAAATAATTCTTGGAAAATAAGAAACCTATTTCAAACCATAGGTGCAAAAAATTAATAGTGGCGTACTGGTGAATAATAGTAAAAATTGGACAAAGAAAGCTAAACCGGTGCTATAATATAAGCTCTTATTGGCTATGGGTATGAATTATGTAGAATAAAATATCATCAATGAATTTAAAGTGGAAATCAAAATGTTTGAAAATATTATTCTGACGCTGAAACCCGTTTGTTGAAATTCCATCATTAAGTATGTTGCCCAAATAGATCTCAAATTATAAATAATCATGTTTCCTCTCTCTCTCTCTCTTCTTCTTCTTCTTCTTCTTCTTCTCTCTCTCTCTCTCTCACACACACACACACACACACACACACACACACACACACACACACACACACACACACACACACACACAAGAGCCCAGAAAATATATAACAGTCTATAGAGAATATATATATATATATATATATATATATATATATATATATATATATATATATATATATATATATATATATATATATATATATATAATATTCTCATGTTTTATTAACCAATTAGAGTCTGTTGAATTTCCAACAACTTATTCTCAAGGCTCATAATATAATGAATCAATAAGTATAAAATATATAACAAAAGCAATTATATAATCCAAACCAGGGATGGCACGGAAAAAATCAATTGATTTTTTAAACTGATTTTTTCACTTGATTTTTTGCTCCAAAAAATCATGATTTTTTGCTTTTTTTGATTTTTTGCTTTTATATATATATATATTTTTTAATTTTTTTGTATATTTAAGTGATTTAACTTCAATAGAAATAAAAAATTAGAATAATAATATCATAGCAAGGCTACTCTGTTTCAAATTTCTACACTATAAAAATGTCAACAAAAGATCATGTTTCAAACATGTTTCTTTTATTTCTGATGTAATATTCATCAATATTACAAATAACACTCTTTAATGTTGCTCTTTCATTTTGTCATAGTCTATAGGGCCTATTTTAAGATTTTGAACTCAGAGCTAGGGCCTAGGGTTAAAAATAATACTATATCAAACTTAAAAAAAATGTTTACAAATTATATTTCGCGTGACGTCACGAATCTCAAAAAATCCAAAAAATCCAAAAAAACAAAAAAATCAAAAATTGATTTTTTTCTCAAAAAATCCAAAAAATCCCCAACCCTGATTCAAACAATATAAATAAGAATAAATAAGAAAATAAATAAAGTATATAAATAAGGCGAAAAGACAATAAAAAATGAAAAATGACAAAAATAAAATGATGTTTGAGTTGGAGATATCATTTAAATCTGGTTTGGTAAAACAAATTATATAATGATTCCAATAGCTGAAGACCGGGTTCCTACGCGTGATCCAAAACTATAAAATTAGTGTCCTATATGCAGTGTTTGACTTGGAGAGAGAGAGAGAGAGAGAGAGAGAGAGAGAGAGAGAGAGAGAGAGAGAGAGAGAGAGAGAGAGAGAGAGAGAGAGAGAAATTATTGACGAATAAAGCAGATAGTGTAATTGATCCAAAATTCTAAAGGAAATATCTCTATGTTCGTCGAATTTGAAAGAAAGATAATGAATATTATATCTTTTGTAGCTGACCTCATAGCCTTCTCACTTATACCTCAGTCTCGGCATAAGATCGACGAGCATAAAAGTAATGGTAACTTTTTTAAAAAAGAAAATTTTTCACTTCTAATTTTGTTATCATTAGCAAGCATCAATTCGAGTTTAAATAGAAAATTTCCTATTTAACACGCTTGTAGTTTTACGTTTCACTTCATAACTCAATCATCCCATATAAGGCAATATCATATGCACGGTCACTTTAGCAGCAATT
>JABUQX010115691.1:22500-25000 GCA_015478945.1 Trachelipus rathkii | reverse complement strand
TGTGTGTGGTTGGAAGGTAGCTGGTGGAATTAAATCTTTGGTGAGTGCAAGGGGACTTGCTGATGAGTACGCTAGGGTTCTGCATGAGGGTATGTTGTCACCTGTTTTAACGTATAGTAGTGAAACTATGGTGTGGAAAAAGAGGTATAGATCTAAGGTGCTAGTTATTCAGATGAATAATCTTAAGGGTGAATTAGATGTGAGAAGAATTGAGAAAACAAGGAATGAGCATGTTGTAATGTTGAAAAATGTGTGGTCTGAAGAAAATCGTGAACGAGAGAGTAAATGAGAGCCGTATTAAAATGGTTTGGTCATTTAAAAAGGATGGGTGATAGTCGGTTCGATAAGCGGGTTTATAGAGGTGAGTGTGTTGGAAATCGACCGGGTGTAAAACCACGCAAAAAGTGGGCTGAGTCAGTTAAGGAGGGTCTTAAGGAAAGGAATGTGAATTTAGCAGAACCAAATAGGTACCAAATAGTACCAAAATGATACCAAATAGGAGTAAATTGCGTGTTTTTGTTTTTGTGAGGGGACATGATTATTTTGTCTGGCCGAAGAGATGAATCATAACATTGACGAGATACCACAGTGTGGGCCTGTCGCGATTTTGTAAAGCTCTATACAGGGTTTTTAAGGGTATGAGGGGGAGGGTATAGGAAGGACTGTGTATTGCTAATTAAAATAGGTTTAAACAGTTATTTCATAAACAACTCTTTATAAAAGGATATAAAATTTTTATTTAAACCAATAAAAATAATTTTATAAGATATAAACATATTATTTTAAATAATAATGTTTGATGGAAGTTGTTTATATGTTATGAAACTTAATTAATTTTAGTTAAGCAATTTATTATATTTATAAATAGTTATTTAAAAACGTTATTATTTAAAATATACATAAAAATAAATAAATAATGATATAATATATGCAAATTATAAAGGCAAATAAATATTTAAATAAATAAAAATATATTATATAAATAAAGGAAAATACGCCAATATATTAGTTGTGTACCACTTCTGCATATAATTGGGTGAAGTTGGATTCAAATTAAATTCCCAAATTTAAAATTAACCAAATTTTTTAATTAAAGGTATTGTTTTTTTTATTATATTATTTTTTAATTATTTTTTAATGGCAAAAAAAAAAGTTTTTGTCGATAATAATTTAATTTTCTCTAATTAAAATTTTTAATTAAAAATATGTATTGAAGAAAATTTTTGGGAAATATTTTTGGAAATTTTATTTGAAAATTTTTGGGGGAATTTTTTAAACTTAAATTAAAAAGAATTGGTGGAAAAACTCATTAACAATTAGAGTAATATATATATATATATATATATATATATATATATATATATATATATATATATATATATATATATATATATATATATATATATATATTCATATATATATATATATATATATATATATATATATATATATATATATATATATATATATATAATATAGATATATATATATATATATATATATATATATATATATATATATATATATATATAGATATATATATATATATATATATATATATATATATATATATATATATATATATATATATATATATATATATATATATATATATATATATATATCTCAAAAACTACAATAGCTACAGCGAAAAGGAATACGATTTTTGGAACCTCTTAACGAATATTCACATAAGAAAATGTAAAAATAATAGTCTTAGAATAAATACAGTTGGTTGAAAGTCTCGCCGCAGTGAATGTGTGTAGCCAGATTTAGTTATAATTATATTTTGTGTATATATATAATATATATATATAGTATATATATATATATATATATATATTATATATATATATATATATATATATATATATATATATATATATATATATATATATATTATATTTAAATATATATATATGTATATAGTATATAAAGTATATAAAGCGAAAAATGCATATCCTTATATGTGTATTTATAAGTTCACAGAAAAAGAAATATGAATTGATATATATATATGTTGTTATATATATATATATATATATATAGGGGTATATATATATATATATACATATAGCAGCAGCATATAAAGAAGATAGTTATATGTAGCAGGGTATATATATATATATATATACATATATATATATATATATATATATATATATATATAAAGAAAGATAGTATATATATATATATATATATATATATATATATATATATATATATATATATATATATATATATATATATATATATATATGGATCTACCAGTAGGGCACTAAACATAATTATATAGAAGTCCCTTATTGATTTAGGTCTTGTTGTTTCGTGTTTAGAAACAGTCGAGGATTTCAAGATGAAGTAATTAGGCTTTCTCCCTAGATTGATTAACGGATGAAGGGGAGAGAATATACAATAACAGGGATACGAAATAAGGACAGATAAAATGTTACTATAGTAGCTCAACACACACACCTACACACACATCCTCACCTATACA
>JABUQX010115691.1:12500-17500 GCA_015478945.1 Trachelipus rathkii | reverse complement strand
AGTTGACGCCTTCTCTAATGCACTTTTCTGCTCATCCATAGCATTTGCAAACTTTTTTTAAATTTCCATTAGATGTATACTACTTTTCTTCGTGAAATTTCTTCTCTTATTCGTAACAAAACAAAAACAAAAACAAAAACAAAAACAAAAAAAGGTGGTTGAGCACTCACTCAGCGAATCCTTTACTCATTTCCCAACTACTGCGTTCGAGTTACTGAGGCATACCTTATAATTAGTTCTAGCACGAAAGTGATATTCAATAATCATAGTTTTTAAAGAAGATTTATAAATCCTATTTAACTGATATTCTTCTCGTGGTCCCCGTCACATGAAATTTCCTTCATTGATTACCTTTAATTTTTCTGCCTCCTCTTATATTCCAAGCTGAAACCATATTATATATATTCTCTGAAGTATTAGAGTTTCTTTTCTCGAAAGAAAAGTCAAAAAATTATTTCCTTTCATCTTCTTTTCGCTCTTTTTACATTTAGCAAAAATTCTCTGTCTCCTTTCTATTTTCATCATTTCCGATAATCATTTTTTTTCTCTATATTATATAATATATATATAATATATAATATTATAATAATATATATATAATATTAATATATATTAAAATATATATATTTTTTTTATCTATATATATATATAATATATAATCAATTCATTTTTTCCTGATATTTCTTATAATAAATGATAAATTCTTTTTTTAAAACTATAGACCTCAAACTTCCTTTAAGAACAATGCTATCTAATTCTCTTAGACAATTGCTAGTGTTATTCCTTTTTTCCCCTTCAACTCCATCATATTTGCATAATTACTTGAAACAAACATTATTCCTTTTCGACAGACAAATAATGTTGTTATTGTGGCTGCGAATTGTTTTAGTATATTGTGGCTATAACATTCGCATACCCCAAGAAATATTTTTAAAAAAGTAGCTTAAAAGATATTTTATATAGTAGTTAGATATACTCTACTTATATTACTAAATTATTCTTCAAAGGAGACATTTCTCTCTCTCTCTCTCTCTCTCTTCTCCTCTCTTCCTCTCTCTCTCTTCTCTCTCTGCTCTCTTCTCTCTCCTCTCTCTTCTCTCTCTCTCTCGCTCTCTCTCTCTCTCTTCTCTCCTCTCTCTCTCTCTCTCTCTCTCTCTCTCTCTCTCCTCTCTCTCTCTCTCTCTCTCTCTCTCCGAGCATGATACTAAAACAGTCCCATAATAATAATACTAAGCGGGGCAGAAAAAAACATGGTTGTTTCAATTCTTCCCAATTTTTTAGTATTTAGTTTTCTTCGTGATATTTCTTGAAAGAATCTCAATGTTTCTTTCTATCTAAACAATCTTTAAAGCTTTAAAGAAGATTGGAGTCTTAATACACTTCAATAAACTTTTCCGAGCCCATCTCGGTTTCTTGCTATATACACGAGAATCTTTCGTCCCTGATGGAAGTATTATTGTGTACATTTATCCATACACTTCTTCTCAAGAGGAAGTTTGAGCAATCTCGGATGTATCAACTATTAATGATTCTCTCCAGTCTACATTTGTTCGCTAAATCACATAACTTTACCACTACAGTAGGTACTTCTATTCTAAATTCTCCAATCGCTCACGTCTACCTTTTAGAAAACTAGTGCGATTTCAGTATAAATATAATCATTCTCCCTTTTTTCTGACCAGTTTTCTGCTTCTTCTTAACTGAAAAATCATTTTATTGGTGCATTCTGACAATTACGTTCTAAGACGACATTATTTTTTTAATATATCTCCAACATTACATTTTTTTATCAGAAGCTTGGCTAATATATTAATATATCATATATATAGTATAATATATATATATATATTAAATAGATATAATATATATATATAATAATATATATATATATATATATATTATATAAACATATATATATATATATATATATATATATATATATAATATATAATAATATATATATTAATATATATATATATATATATATAAATATATATATAATATATATATATTTTTATATTCACCACCACTCACGGCAGAGCCCTATTCAAGGGGGGGTGTTACACGTCTCAGTAGCTCACCAAACTAATGCAAATTACGCAGATGAGCACAGACGCAAGCTGTGAAGTGGGGAATTAAATTCACAGGAAACACAGAAGATGGAAGAGAATTCCCACAGAACAGAGGTGGCAAGAAAAAGGAAGCACCGCAGCGTACTGCCTGGGATTACCAATATCCACACAAAACTCATGCGCAGACACACCACCCCTTGTGAGGCGTCGTTAAGGTGGTGGTACGCGAGTTACAAGTTCCTCGAGCATCTGCCGCTGCCGTGCCTATAGAAAAGAGATAAAGCACCAAACATCGCGCCGCAAGATAGAGGGTCAAGTGAAGTGGAAAGTACGAACAGTTTATAAAGCCTTTTGGCCTTTTGACTAGACCCTGTCCAAAAGCCGTGTAAACCAGAGCCCCCCCAATTATGAGAGCAGACTCCAAGACAAGGGCGATGGGCCCTTTTATAGCTAGAGTAACTGGAGAGAGAGAAGAAAAAAGTCTCGCCAGTCTAAACAAGAATTCCCAGTTTTCTTTGGATGCCGCCCTAGCAAAACCTCTGTGATGTGAGTTTCCAAAGACATTTTTTGTTAATTGTGAAGCCAAGGATGTTATATTGTCAGCAGGAGAGACGAGAGAACCGTCGAAAGAAGTAGGAAGTTGGAGGTGTTTTAGAGAGGGATATTTGAGAAGTTGGTTTTTTAAAGAATTAAATTCACAATGGTTGAGACGACCCCACCCGAAATTCTATCCAGATCTGCCGAGAATAGAATCGGAAAATTAAGACGAGAGAATTCTAGAAGTAAAAGAAGGAGCAGAATGAAATGAGTTGAAGAATGAAGGGTCGACGTCTCGCATACGAGTGGACTAGATTAGATTTGCATGTGAAGAAACATTAAGAAAAGTAAGAATAAAAGAGGAGATAAACAAACCCTGAGGAACACCACAAGTGACAGAAAAGAAGAAGAAGGCGCCCCGTCAACAACAGCCGATATTGAGCGGTTTGAGAGAAAACTAGACACTAAAGAAGCAAAAAGAGAAGAGGAAACCAAAGGAAGGGAGGCTTGGAGAGCAGTGACGCTGCCATACCCTTTCTAATATCTATATGTCAAGCGCCATCTACTCTAATCCCATATTCCTAAGGCGGGAAAACCATAAATCAGTAAAAATAGGAAAGTATATTGCCAGTAGACCTCGAGCGCCGAAAGCCGTACTGGCGATCGGAAAGAAGTGAATGAGATTGTATGATGATGTAAAAAATGAGAGTTGAGAAAGTTTCAAAGATCTTAGATAGATACAAGTGAGAGCTTATAGGCGATAAGTGTAAGATCAGAGCGGCTTCTCCGAGACGTTTTTGTATCTATTGCGTGCTTCCAACACTGAGGGAAGTGATAGAGACATAGAGAATAAGTTGAACGAGATGATGGGCCAGCAACGTAATCACACTCCCTCAAAACTCGGAGAGGAATGCCATCCGGCCACCCGCCTTCCTAACGTTCATAGATTTCAGAGCCCATGCACCCGATCAAATGTTAATCACAGCAAAGACATAGGACACCCGATCGCACTTGAGGAGGAGGAGAGGAATGCCAGAGTCATTCAAGGTTGAATTAGATGAGAAAGTAGGCTGAAGAGATGGCCCTTTTCAGTTAGATTAGCAACAAGAACCGTTATGCTATAATACTAGATAAGAGGAGGAAAGCAGATATCAGAGTGTTAGAATGTTTTTGGCGAAGATCCAGAAAATATTGTCATTAGACCAAGGAGGTAGCTGCACGTCGTTTATTGAAAAAAGCCCGCTTGTATATATATATAATATAGTAAATATATAATATATATATAATGATATATAATGATGAGCGATATATAGTATATATATATATATATATAGTATAGATACTATATATAATAATATATATATATAGAATTGTAGTTAATATATATATATATAGTATGATAGTAGTAGTGAGGTAGTATATTTAGAGTGAGTATGTATATATATATATATATATAATATATATATATTATATAATATAGTAGTATTAGTAATAGTGATATTATTATATATATATAATATAATATATATTATATATATATATATATATATATATATATGGAGAATGTGGTGGTATCGTACTGACAGGTCATAAATTTATAATAATATAACTAGATAGTAGATTTTGCTCATAACTCCGTTTGTTTGTAAGAAAAATTAGAAAACGCTGTAAATGCCAACATTTCCTAGTTTCAAAGTAAAAATAAGTGAATAATTAATTATTCTCAAAATTAGTATTATAGATTATATATATTTAGTAGTATAGTTATATGTTATATAAATATATATATATAAATATATATAATAGATATATATATATAATATATAATATAATTAGATATATAGATTATATATATATAGTGATAGTAGATAATATTATATATATATGTATTATATTATAGTGAGTAGATGATGTGCATATAGATTCGCGCGATAGTGGTATTATATCTCGCGTATATGCGTCCATTTGTATTGATAGCGTCAATTATTTTACCCTTAGATCGAGAAGATAAGTTCAAACCCCAGCTGATCTTGTTTGTGAAGAGATAGAGATGAAAGAGTCTACGATTTATGTCTGCCATTTAATATATATATATATATAATTATATAGAATATATATAATATATATATATAGATATATATATATATATATATATATATATATTATTATATTAATATAGTATAGGACTATATAGTGAGGGTAGGGAGTATATAGAACTTATATGAATATATATATAGTATTATGTATATATATATAGTAATATAATGATATAAATATATATATATAATATATAATATATATATATTATAAAATATTATATATATATAGACATATATAACGTATATATATATTATATATAGTTGTATAGGTTATATAATGATATATAGGTAT
>JABUQX010115690.1:0-26851 GCA_015478945.1 Trachelipus rathkii | reverse complement strand
TCCTGTAACACTTTCATCCTTAGCTGAACACTGGGACTCTTTCATCGTACACGATGGTGACTCACTGGTTGGCTCGACATCTCTTTTTTTTTTATGATGTCTCGAGATTGTGACGTTGACGGTTTCCTCTGTATAATCCTCCCCTCCAAACTCGCCATTCCAAATTTATGATTGGTTAGGTTAGGTTCCTCTTGTGAACCTTCTTCAGCGCTCTCAGCGATGGGAAGCATACTACTAATGTTATGCGCGACCTCTACATTACGAGGCCTCGACACACGGTCGACTCCCATGTGAGATCAGGCTGGAACGGGGGTAAGCGCCTCTGACATTCCCAATGACCAAATCATAAGCGACTCCCGGCCAATACTGCTCAGTCGTCCTCCCTCGAAGTAAGGGGTCCACCGTTAAATCGTTCCGCGAGTTGGAGCCTCTATCACCGTTCCGTTCATCAACCTCAATGTTACGTTGTCATCAACATAACATCCCTTGTGTACGTATTCCTTCCGTACGATTATATGACTACAACCAGAATCACGGAGTGCCTTGGCACGGTATCCGTTGACCGTCCCATAAGCTACAGGCATCCGACACGGGGTTCCTCCGTCTACTTCGATCCCAAATGCGGCGTCGATCTCTTCATCGCCCTTTTGTTCACTGGAAACCTTCTGTCCTATACCACTACAGCCGAAATATGGAGGGGCTCGACAATCCCTTGCGAGATGCCCTCTTCTTTGACACTTAAAGCACGTGGGCGCTTCTCTCGGCTCACTGCTACTACGACGATGGTTCTGTCTGTCGCCACTCCTACTTCTGATCCTGCTTTCATAATTAGTCGCTCGCGGTGCTTGTTGATTGCTACTTTTCTGATTACCGCTTGTGGAGTAGCCATTGCCTTTAGATCTATAATTATTATTATTCTGTGTGCCTTTTTCAACGTAACTGTGATTTCGTGCGTGACTACTTGTTGTGAATCTTAAACGATGCGCTTCCATGTATCCTTCAGAACAAGTTATTATCTCCTCTGGTGCTTTCTTTTTCGACTCCCTTAAGTAGGTTGCGAGTTCCTTTGGAACCGTATTCAAATACTTGTCCACTGAGAAAAATTCGATAATATCATCAGGTGTCAGTGCTACATTCGCTGCTGTTAACCACTTATTCAGAGCTTCTATAATTCTCTGCAGATAAACTCTCGGATTATCATCTTCCGTCGGAGTTATAGTTTTAAACTTTGTACAGTACCCACTTTCCGTGAGCCCGTACCTCTCCAATAAAGCATTTTTCAAACCATCGTAGTTCTTTAGTTCTTCAACAGTCATCTTATTATAGACACTGACAGCTTTGCCTGTTAGAAAACCACCCAATATTGTCGCTCGCTTTTCTACAGGGATATCATTCGCCTCCGCTTGTTTCTCAAACATTAGAAGATATTCTTCAATGTCATTTTTCTTCTCGTCGAAGAAAGGAAGTTTCAGTTTTGGGTACTTACTAGCATAGGAAGTACTAGGACTACTCTGCGCACTCTGAGATGCTATCGCTGCGTCATGCTGACGTTGCTTTTCCTCAGCATCCAGCTTCATCTGAAGTATTCTTTCTTCTGCCTCTCTTGCATCTTTCTCTGCCTCTAGCTTAACTCTCTGAGCTTCAGCTTCAATCTTGGCTTTCTCTACTCCCGCTTCAACTTCAAGCTTAGCTTTCTCTCTCCGCTCTTCTGCCTCAAGCGCTAACTTTTTCTCCTCTAAAGCTGCCGCAACCTTCTTCTCCTCCAACGCAGCGGCTATCTTTTTCTCTTCTAAATCAGCGGCTGTTCTATCTTTTAGTAAGGCAGTGATTTCCTTCACACCTAAACCTCCCGACTTCCACAACTCCATAAGCGCAGCATCAGATGTAGCCATAGTTGTACTTGTTGTAAGCGAAGCAAATTACAAAATATATCGTTTAATTAACAGAGTCACTTTTCAGCGCACAAATCACAATCCCGTTCTTCCAAAATTTACAAACTTGTTACCAATTGATAACGCATAAAAACAAACTTCTAATCGCAAAATTACTAATGTATATATATATATACCTATATATATACTAGTTCACACAATCTGCAATAAAATTTAACAAAATTTTACGGGGTACTAGTTAGTGTTTTCCCTACAGAACTCCAACAGAGGAAAATTGTGAATTCCGGAAACCACTATTTCGCTCCGCTCAAAACCTTTGCAAATTTTAATGCCTATCTAACAATGTTAATAAATATTATTATATATTATATATTTTATATATATTATATATATTTATAAGAGCATAATATAAAAAAAAAATACCAAAATTATACCAGTGTTTCTTATTTCCAAACGTTATTTATTGCTGGAATAACAGTTTGTTATCCCACCAATACGCACAGAAAAAAAATAAATACTTTTAACTTCAATAAGACAAATAATCAAAGTGACTATATTGACAGTTAAAAAAAAATACAATATCAACTTATATCATATATTAACGACCGGAGTATAAGTTGCAACACTAGAACATTAGTTCTGGTACAGGTTCTAACAAACGACTGTACTACTTTGAGTTCAAATATTCAATGATATAGCACAAATAATTCTACTACGAGCAATTCAATGATAAGAAGTATTAGCTGAAATGTTATAATATAAGTTTCCGGACAAGACTATCCGAATTTGTTAACGTAGTCCTGGACAGATGTACTTATACTTCATCTATAAATAAGATTCCGGACGGCATTCCCAAATTTATTAATGTAGGGTGATGGATTAAAAGAATCATAAATTATGTCATAAACTTTACTCTTCGACTGTAAACAAATCCCAATGGCCAGCCCCCGTGACATCCAATATTCTAACACCAATTAGTATTCTCAAACCTATATTGTCATAACAGTATCCAAGTTCTTCTATTAAGTGGGCTACAGGCCGGCAATGTGGCAGAACAAACATATTTAAAAACTTCACAGACTTATCTCTGTTTGAAGATCTTCAAGTGTAATAACGGTTGGACGATTCTTTTATCTTATAGAACAATTCAGATATTACTTTCTTATCAATGAATTGAAACTCATTTGTGATCAAATCTCTAGACACTAAACCAAAGCCATTTAAGACTTGAATCAATACGCTAATTGAATACTTAAAATAATATGAAAAAACACGATTTGAAATATGAAGGAAAACACTGGGAAAAATTTTGAGTATTATATAATAAAAAAAAAAAAATGCAATAACGTACTGATCTTACAAATTAGGGTTTTATATTCCAGAATATAAGCCGTATCTTTTAGATATCTGGATACAATACGCAACCGCAACTATAGAACCGCAGTACTAGATATACAATTATATATATATATATTTATACGTATAATTATATATATAATATATATATATATATATATATATATAATATATAATATATATATATATATATATAATATATATATATATAAAGATGAGTAGAAAATATAAAGAAAATCATTATGCAGGAAAGAAGGAAATGAAATCTCAAGACTAGTACTTTACCAAAATATTCATATAAATCTTTGCCGAATTACAATTTAATATATATATATAATATGATATATATATATATATATATATATTATATATATATATATAAATATATATATAATATATATATATATATATAATATATATATATATAATATAAACAATACAGACATATGTTCAATTGATATATATGAAGGGGTAAAGTATATTATAGAAATAATAATAGACCAGAAATGACTTTACCAACGATTTACAAACTATTAACTTGAAAAATTAAAAGATCTAGACAACTATTGAGTATGTCGATTTTTCAGTGTGAACATATGAATGCAATTACAGCCTGGGACAGGACAGCTGTTGTCTTAAGCACCGGCCTTGGCTAACCTCGTACATCCAAACTATATTAATGTCAAGATAAATTCAATATGAGTTCTGAAGAATTAATGATATATAAAATATTGCAACTTTAATTGTTAAAATACTTTAGGTTTAATACCACAAAAGAAATCTTTACCATGTTACAAAAATAATACACATCAATAATAAATACTCACCTGCTAGTGACATATGGCAACACTGCAGATATTATGCATTAGCAAACTGGATCAACAGACGACACTCATATAACGGTAAAGCAAAATTATTCTTACACGAATAAACAAACTTACATTTAACACATAACTTAACACATTACTGGCTTTACAAAAAACTAAGCCACCAGATTTCCACATTGAAAATTACAACACCTTTTTGCATTTAAAAACATTAACACAATTAATTAATAATACAATACAAAATAAAACACCTTCACGATTTACAAGAATATGCACACTAAAATAATAATAATAACATCGATCAGACAGAGCTACAAGCGCGTACCAACTGTAAGCACTTTGATAGACGGCAGAAAAAAGCAAAAGATATAAAATATTCATAAATTTCTTATTTATATAAATTTTCGTCAATGAGTTTACGCTTAGCCATCCAATCATAATCCTTAAAATAATAAATAAAATGATGTATTTCCATTTATTAATTATTTTAGTAGAGCAAATATATATTACACTTCCAGCAGGAACGAAAATTGGTATTTCTTTACAACCGAAACTCTGTTCGCTAGAAATCTCAATTTCCTTCTAAAACCGAAACATGAAAATCAAACAAATTTATACATTGTGCGCTCCACACTATATAAAATATAATTCCATACACATTTACATATAATGCGCAGTTACCTTATAACATTAAAATAATAATAATAATAATAATAATAATAATAATAATAATAATATTATTATTATTACTACAGACTTGCAAGCGACGACCAATCAAAACTCACTTTCAAAAGTTAAGTTTCCGAAACTAAGTTTTATTGGCTGTCGTTTACGCATGAATTATAAACATATTTACAATTATTCTTCTGATGAGCCATTGCAATGATACACCGTAAACATAGAAAATGAAAGTGAAATAACACTGACAATGCTGCCATTGCTTCACAATACATAAATGAGGCAAAGTTATGTATTATGTGTATTACTGCATTACACTCCATATGATAGCTGCTAGTTGGTTATACACATTAGGCTACATATTAATGTAATATAAAAGGGTATGCATTAGGTATTTTAATTTAATTCCTTTGTTAGCTGTATCGATATTTTTAAATACTATTGGATATACCTATTGTATTTAACCTAATTATTTCATATTGACACGTTTCGGCTTTGTAGGACATGATGTCTACGGAGGACGTTAATGTTTATGGGATACAATGCGTGGAAAACGAACAACGCCGATATCAAATAATGTCGAAAGAAAGACCCCAACTCATTTTTTATGTGCATTTCACAGAAGCCATAAAAAATATATATATATCATCCCATTCGACATTCGCCATGCTTGTGCGCGGTTTTCGTATTGCGCGTGAGCAGACACCAACGTAACATATCTCATCCTCCTTAATGAATTAAATAATCGAACTTATATTCTACACATTTTTTCATACTTAAACATCCCGTACGGTGATACACCGTGTAACAATAACCTAACCTAATATTTCTGAAAGAACAATTTCCTAACCCTTTCATTTACACCTAAAGCCCTACTCCCCCATTCCTGACCTGCACCTAACCTGAGGTAAAATCCCAGAAAATCATGCACCTTCTTCCACTAGCTTTCATCTTCTGAATCAATCTCCTATAATATGCTATTAATTCTTCTGACCCTTTCTATGTCCTATATCATTTGTACCCACATGCACAATCAATATATGAATCAACATTTGTAGAATCAATTCTCTATCTATCTATCCACGATATCACTCACTCTGGCACCGGATAACTATACTCTCAAATCGTTCTTTTTATCTCTTTTGAAAAGTCCTATCTAGTATCGTGTCATAGTCTCCAATTAGCAATGTATCAGTCTTCCCTTTAGAAAACTAAACATTACCATTGGCACTCTCTTGATCCCTCCCCATCTGGAAGACAGTCGAACCCTGTTACTGCAGGTCACAGGCAGACTGACTGACTTTCAAGATCCTCATCTTTAAATTATTATTTCTATTTTCTACAATTCTCCATTCATCTGCAGACTTATTATCAACTACTTTATCCTTCCCCCTCATCTTCCTGCCTTGGTGAATCACTATTCCTGTCTACCCCTAGGTCCCGCTCCCTCCTCGCCTCGACATCCTTACTACCTCTTTCCTAACACTTCCCTCCTTTCTCAACTCAAATACTTCTTCTTTCAATCCATGCATATCTTCACTCAGTCTTGCAAATCTTTCCTTCCTTAAAAACACATTCTCTGCATTCAAAAACACAAACAGGCAGCATCACATATTCACCTCTCACAGTCCCACATTAAGACATTAAGACATACATACTTTAAATTATTATTAGCTTTACTAACTTGTACCTATTAGTTTACCAACTACAGTTTAAATATCCTTAAAAGCCTAAAAAAAAAATAAAACTAATCTCTTTAAAATAGGTTAAAAATTTAAATAAGCCTAAATTTAGCTTAGCCCTAGGCCAGGGATATAAAAAAGTTATAAGGTAGGCTTAACTGTAGTCTGTGACTGCGAAAACCTAATGTAAATTAAATTATCACGTAAAGTAAAGTAACATAAAAAAGACTGATTTAAAATACAGAAAGTCTATTTAAATAGAGAGATTAAGAGAGAAAATTAATGAAAAGCGCAGATGTTTTAAAATATTCATATTAGTTAATAGGGAAGATGATTTTAGAAAATTATAGGAAAAATAGATATGACCTAACCAATCAATAAGAAAGGCAAAGAGAGAGCAGAAATTAATTTTTAGCAGAATAGTAATGAAGATCTGAAGAAGTTTTAGCTTTTTATTTAAATTTAAAAGTAAGAATAGACAATTGTTCCAATTAAAATGATGAAAATTTAGTTGAGTCAGATAAGGAAATGGTCAAACATTTTCAATGCTTATTTTGCTTCAGTGTTTACTGAGAAAGATTATGATAATAGTTTTTGGAGCACATAGTTCATTGTTTGCATGTAACCAAATAGACTTAAAGAATGTGAATTTGATGTAAAGATATAAAACGTTTATGTAGATCATATTGACCCAAGTGAAGCTGCAGGCCCTGATGGTATATATGGTAGAATTCTGAAAGAGGGTAATACCAGCATTGCAAAGGCACTGTAATTGATTTAAGCGATCTATAACATTTGTGAGGTACCAGATGACTGGAAAATGCATATGTTGTGCCTATTTATAAGAAAGGTAGTAAGAAAGATTTGTGAAAATTATAGGCAGTTGCTTAAAACATCTGTGGTTGTAAAGTTTTTGGAAAGTTTAATGAAAAGTCATATAGAGAAATATTTAGAAGATAACAAGGTATTGTGTGACTCCCAGCACGGTTTCAGAAAGAGTAGGTCATGTCAACAAACCTTTTGGAATTTATGGAATACATTACTGACTGCAGACCGAGGAGATCCAGTTGATATGGTATATTTAGACTTTAGTAAAGCTTTGATAAGGCTTCCCCACATAAGGCTGAGAAAAAGCTTATTGCAATGTGGTATTGGTGGAGTGTACATGGTTGGATTAAAGAGTGGTTCGCGGAAATGAAAACAGTGTGCTAGCAACTAAATGCGAATAAATATCATGGGAAATTAGTGAGAGTGGTGTCCAAGCGGTTCAGGGCTGGGCCACTATTGTTCCTTCATATATATAAATGATTAGACCAGGGACTTAAATGCAAGGTTTCTAAGTTTGCAGAGATACTAAAGTGGCCAACTCAGTTAGGAATAGTGAAGGATAATAAAGATTTCAAAATGATCTTGATAAACTTTCTTGGGTGGGCAGATAAGTGGCAATGAATTTTAATAGTAAAAAGTGTAAGGTCTTCACCTAGGTTACTCAAATAAAAGTTTTAACTACGATATGAATGGGAGTGGCTTGAGTCTGTGGACCAAGAAAAGATTTAGGTGTGATGTGGATTATAAGCAGTTTAATTGAAGTAGCTAATCAATGTTGGAAGCTAGAAATAAAGCTAATTATGATGCTGGGCATAATAAATCCCAATGTTGTTTACAAGAGCAAGAAAGTAATATGTAAACTGTATAATAGCTTATGATAGGCCAGTAATAGAGTATTGTGCACCAGTGTTTTGGCCCCTTATTTAAAGAAAAGAGCTTAGATATGCTAGAGAGAGGCAACGTAGAGCAACAAGGATGATTTCTGGTTTGAGGGTAAGAAGCTATGAGGAGGCTGAAGGAGTTAGGAATGTTTTCTGTAGAAGGCGATTTCTCAGAGGGGACACATGATACAAAGTCTACAAAATATTTACATCTATATAATATAGAGACCAATTAAATTTTTCATAGTAGACATGACGGGTGACCAGGGGGCCATTAATAAGAAAATTAAGAAGAAAGCATGCCATCTTGATATAAGAAAGCAATGCAATTCAGTAATAGGGTTTGTTAAATTTTGGAATAGTCTGCCAGAGGAGGTTGTTGAGTGTGACTCGATTGCAACATTTAAGAAACTAGATTCGTTTATGGATGGGTAGGGTTATCAGTACTAAATATTGACGAAGCAATTTGGCAGGTTTTAGTTGTAGCAGTTATTGTTAGATGGCCATGTGTGACCATAACTTTAGTTATTAATGCATGTGGATTGGTTGGGTACCATATTTATATATCATTAGTTTTGACTAAGCCAAATTGGTGGATTGTAGTTACAACAAATTGACAAGCCCTAGCGGTGCTTTGTGGGATTTGCCGATGAGCATGTTTTGGTTAGTGGTTGACTGGCGACAGTTCGATAGGACCATGTGGCTTTTTACTGTCTCTATATTCCTAATGTCCTAAAATGGAAATGGAATATTTTTGAATAAACACAAACATAAAAAAATATTTAAATTTTATTTGAAATTTATTATTCCTTAAAGGATACTATTTTAATTTATAAAACAAATATACTTGGGCACAACCAAATATGAAATATAAATGACTAAGTATTGGTTGTACAGGGTATTCAATTTGAGTTTGCCATCAGTACCAATGTTCTATTCTTATGCTGTGTATTGTATTATATTAACTAAAGTATCAGTATCGGTATCGGCACCTAAAAAAATAGAGTATCGGTATCGGCCTCTTTTCTGGTATCGGTACATCCCTAATATATAGCCCGACGGGGTAAGAGTGGAAAGGTTCAAATACGGGGTAAGAAAGGAAACCATACTTTTAACTTGAAGGAAACATGATATTTGAAAAGTTAAACCTGGGTTTGTTAGCTCATTTCTATATATAATAAAATATATATCATCATCTAACTCTGATATACCATGCAAAAGTAGTGCCTGACAAAGTAGCATGCCTATAGAAATGTCTGAGAGGGAAAATCGTCGATTTCAACTCGACATTTAAAAAGAATAAGGGTCTACAGACCAAACTAATGAGTTTTGAAACCAAACCGGGGCAAAATTGGAAAGCTTGGGGTACCCCCAATTGACCATTAACAGCTTGAGTTTCTATTACTTCCCTAAAAAAAATTTGGGGGGATAATAGGGGATAATCAGTTTTACCCCTGAAATTTTTTTTTTTGGGGGTAAGAATGGACTGGTATTTGTTCCATTTTATCCCTTCCAAAAATTTAAAAAATTACTATATTATTATATATACAGTATATATAAATTTATTATATATAATAATATATATGTATATATATACATTTTATAACAAATTTTAATGAATATTCAGTCAGTATGTTTTAAAGATAAAACCCATTAGGGTGGTGAAGAGAAAACCTTTTGGTGGAATAGAGAGATAGAGAGAAAATTAATGAAAAGCGTAGATGTTTTAAAATATTCAAGGGTAATAGGGAAGATGATTTAGAAAATTATAGGAAAAATAGAAATGAACTTAACAGTCAATAAAAAGGCAAAGAGAGAGGCAGAAATTAATTTAGCAAGAATAGTAATAACCTGAAGAAGTTTTTTAGCTTTTAAATTTAAAAGTAAGAATAGGGGACAATTGGTCCAATTAAAATTGATGAAAATTTAGTGAGTTCAGATAAGGAGTTTGGTCAACATTTTCAATGCTTATTTTGCTTTAGTGTTTACTGAGGAAAGATTAGATAATAGTTCGGAGACTAATAGTTCTTGTATGCATGTATACAAATAGACTTACAGAAATTTGAATTTGATGTAAAGATATAAACGTTTCTTTTAGATCAAATTGATCTCCAAGTAAAGCTGCAGCCCTGATGGTTATATATTGGTTGAGAATTTTGAAAGATAGTTACCAGCATTGCAAAGGCCACGGTATTGTTTTTAAGCGATCTATAACATTTGGGGAGGTACCAGATGACTGTTAAAACAGCCATATGTTGTGCCTATTATAAGAAAGGTAGTAAGGAAGATGGAATTATAGGGCCCAGGTTAGCTTAACATCTCTGGTGGTAAAGTTTCTGGAAAGTTAATGAAGGTCATATAGAGAAAATTTAGAAGATAACAAGGTATTGTATGACTTCCCAGCACGGTTTCAGAAAGGGTAGTCATGTCAAGACAAACCTTTTAATTTATGGAATACATTACTGACTGCATTGACAGAGGGGGTTCAATTTGATATTGTATATTTAGACTTTAGCAAAGCTTCTTTGATAAGGTTCCCCACAAAGGCTGATGAAGAAGTTATTGCAAGTCAATGTAGGGAGTGGGGTACATGGTTGGATTAAAAGAGTGGTTGCGAAATAGAAAAAGTAGTCTACCTGTTAGAGTGTTGGTACAAACTAAATGGCAATAAATCTATCATGCGCGAAATAGTGAGAGTTTGGTGTCCACAGAAGTTCAGTGCTGGGGCCACTATTGTTCTCATATATATAAATGATTTAGACAGGACTTAAATGCAAGGTTCTAATTTTGCGATGATACCAAAAGGGCACCACAGTTAGAAATAGTTGAAGGATGTATAAAGATTTCCAAAAATTGTCTTTGATAAAACTTCTTTGGGTGGCAGATAAGTGGCCACATGAATATTTAATAGTAAAAAGTGTAAGGTTCTTCAACCTAGGTTACTCAAATTAAAGTTTTAACTACGATATGAATGGGGGATTGGTTGAGTCTGTGGACAAGAAAAAGATTTAGGTGTGATTATAAGCAGTATTTTGAAAGTAGCTAATCAGTGATTGGAAGCTAGAAATAAAGCTAATAAAATGCTGGGCATAATAAATCGCAAGGTTGTTTACAAGAAAAAATTATTAGTTAAATTGTATATAGCTATGTTAGACAGTATAGAGTATTGTGCACCAAGTTTGGGCCTTATTTAAAAGAAAGACTTAGATACTGCTAGAGCGAGTGCAAAACGTTAGGCAAACAAGGATGCATTTCTGGGTTGAGGAAGAGCTATGAGAGATGGCTGAAGGAGTTAGGAATGTTGTTCTGTAGAAAGCGATTTCTCAGAGGGGAACATGATACAAGTCACAAAATATTTACAATCTAGAAATACAAGAGACCCAATAAATTTTTCATAGATAGAGCATGACAGGTGACCAGGGGGCATAATAAGAAAATTAAGAAGAAAGATGCATCCTGATATAAGAAAGCATGCATTCAGTAACAGGTTGTTAATTTGCGAATAGTCTGACACAGGAGTGTGGTTTGAGTGTGACTTCAATTGCAACATTCTTAAAAAAGGGTGGGATGCCGGTATATTGAATGGGTTGGGCTATTCATATAAGGTATATTTAGATGAAGCCTAATTGGCGGGTTTTTGGATGGTTTTGTTATCATATATATATTATATATATATATATATATATATAATATATATATATATAATAATATATATATATATATTATATATATATATATATATATATATTATATAGTATATAATATAGTTTGACTAAGCCAAATTTGGCTAAGCATGGGGATGGATTGGGTATCATATATAATCAGTAGTTTTGATAAGCCAAATTGGTGGATTGTAGTTACAGTAATTTGACAAGCCCTTAGGTGCTTTGTGGATTTGCATGAAAATGTTTTTGTAAGTGGTTGACTGGACAGTCTCGACAGCCCGTGTGCTTTTGACTGTCTCTATATTCTTGTGTCTTAGTGTGTACAATGATTTGCAATTAAAGTTCTTTTCCATTCTTCCCCCCTTATTATTTCAATTCTCACCCCAAAAATTTTTTTTTATTGGGGTAAGAATGGTTCAGAATGGCGTATTTATTCCATAGGGTGGTTAAGAATGGAAATGGTATTTTTTTTCCTAGAACAAAAATTATAAAATTATATATATATATATATATATATATAATTAATATATAATTAATATATATATATATATATAATATATATATATATATATATATATATATATATTATACTACCCTACCTGTGTACAATTATTTTGGCAATAAAGAGCTTTTCCATTTCCCCCTTGTGTTTCCATTCTCACCCCAAAATTGAGAAAAATGGAAAGTCAGTTTTTAGTCAATAACTTTTTTAAAGAAGTAAAGAATAAAATTTGTAAGTCAATTAGAGCATCATTGGCCTATATTTTCATGTACTTGAACATATCAGTAAATTAATGGTTTTAGTGATAGGACCTTAAAAGTCAAATCTTCCACTTCTTTTTTTTAAAAAAAAAAACCCCCCCCCGCGGGGGAAAAAAAATATATGTGATATATATATATATATATATATATATATATATATATATATATATAATATATATAGTATATATATATATAGTTTATATATATATATATATATATATATATATATATATATATATATATATATATAATATATATATATTAGTACTTAATATATATATATTATATATATATATTTACCGTATATATATATATAGCGTGCCAGCAGTTTTATTATTACTTTTTTTAATGGTAAAAAAAATCATTTTTTATATTTTTTGAAAAAATAATTATTATTTTATTATTATTATATTTGTTATTATTTATTATCATTAGGCTATTATGATTTACTTGTTGAAATTTTATTTTATGAAGAAGTAATGGAAGCATCAAATAGCTAAATATATTTTACTTTCATGATACTAGTTTTATTTATCCTAAAAAAAATGTTAATTCAAAATCAAAATGAGACATTTTATTTGAAGATAGTCTACTAAAACTAACCTTATTTATGCATGGAAAGTGCCAAAACAAGGGATGCACATTACAGTATTTCCTGGACAACCTGTGCAATAATATTTTGACTTCACGTTTTTTTTTCTTGCTACTGCCCTTCCTCCTTCTTTACTATTTCTCTCATAGCAGATTTTGCAAGTTTTATAAATTTCTTTCTTGGTCTCAGGATTTAGTATTGGTTTTGGTAGATGTTTTTGAGCAATTGGCTTCTTGATGGACACCCATTTGTCAACATTTAGAAGGGAAAGGGTTATTTCCTCCCTGAATGTTCTAATGTGTACTTTTTTTTTGTTGCCATTTGATACAGAACATGTGAATTGACAACAGACAGTCCTAGTAGTAATTCAACCCCAAGTTTACGGTACCATTTTACACCCTTCCTAAGGGTCGTTGCATAAGAAGCCATTTGATCAGAGAGATCAATTCCTGATTTCCCTTTGTTGTATGCAACAATAGCTTCTGGTTTTCGTATCATCGGCTGTTCAAAAGTAGATGTTTCCTCTTGTGGTGCATTTGATGGTCCTGCAACTTGTTCTACAAGTATTTCTGGTTCTTCTGGTTGTACATTTTCTAACTCGCTTATGGTACGTTTCTTTCCTCTGCATCTTCGGATATTTACAAATTCAGGTTTATGCTTTGTGGAGAGCAACCTCACATCACGGACATCTTTCCATTTGAGAACCACAATCCCATTCTGTTCTTCTTTAGCTAACATTTGTCCTTTCTTTAGGTTTGTGTTCAAAATATCTTGTGGCATATTTTTCTTACTCTTTCTAAGTGTTCCGACCACATGTGTTTTTCTCCAGAAACTCTAATGCCAGCTCATAACTAGTGTAGAAATTATCTACAAATAAAGTTCGACCTTGATCAAGGCTTGAAGACATGAGCTTATGACACACATTTTTGGCAAGTCCAACTTCTCGAAGTCCTGTTGTTGATTTCCCTGAATATACAATGAGATTGTGAGTATACCCGTTCATTGAACAGAGTTTGAATAATTTGATTCCGTACTTGTGTGCCTTATTAGGTATGTATTGCCGGAACTTCAAGCGACCCCTCCATGGGATGAGGGTTTCGTCAATCACAACATTTTCTTCTGGGGAATAGAGTGATTGATATTTTCTTAATAATAAGTTGATGAGAGGTTGTATTTTACCCAAACGATCACCTTCTTGAATGTTTTCATTTTGGGCAAAATGGAAACAGCTTAGTAGAAGCTCAAATCTATTTCTGCTCATACTCTCTTGGGCTAGTGAATTGACATATAACCTGCTTCTGCTCCAGTATGCGGCTATAGTACCTTTCTGGACATGCTCATCCACATCATTATTCCTAAAAACTCTCATTTCCTCTGTCGTTGCCTTCCAATGGAAGTGCCTAGAATACTTGGACAGGGATTCATTCACTATTCTCGATGTTGTTATCTCTTCTGCATATAAATTGGTTTGTTTAGTTAGAAGGTCAAGGACTTCATCATCTATGATGAGAGAGAATATCTCATGTGGTTTTATGTCTTGTGGTAGAGATTTTAGCAACCCAGTCTTTCCTGTGAAGGGAAACGATTTTTGTCTACCTCTGAACTCAGACCAGTTGGGGGAACCTGTATCTTGAGGTGCATCATCTATTTCCATTGCATCCTCCCTATTTTCTTCAATTGTCATTGCTTCCAATACCCTGTCTAGTTCTTGATCCGCCTCCTCGTCGCTAAATCCAACGAATGGATCAGGGTCTGCTTCATCAATATCTGATTCAAGAAAGAAGTTAGCATCTATTTCATCATCAGGGTTGGGTTCATAATCCGGGTCTAAATCGGAGTCATCATAAAATTCTTCGTTACTGGTGAAGCTAGCTTCAAGGGCAGTAGCGACTTCATGTTTTGTAAGGGATTTTTTTCCCCTTGAACTTTTTTTGGGCTCGTTATATTATTGTGATTTATTTATTATTATTTATTATTTAGTAATATATTCAATATTTCCTGGAAATAGAAAAATGCCTTTTAGTAATTTTTTTTGAAATGAAAATATGTAATTTTTTCCTGGATAAGTTCGTAACAAAATTGTGTTGTTTCAAAATAATTAAAATAATCACAAACATGGTTTTCACAGTTCAGTTGAACATGTAGAACCTGTTTTTTTTTTTGTGTAAAACATGTTTGCTATTGCTATTTACATTCGGTAAATTAAAAAAAATTAATTTAATTACGGAAAACCGTGTAAAAAGGACTGTCACCATATATTGGTGACATGGCCCCCTGAAGGTTTTCAAAAAAAAAAAAAAAAAAAATTTATCAAAAATCTTTTTTGAACACTAAAATTATCACCAAACATTTTTTTATACATAAGAAAATTATAAAAAGGAAATTTAAATTTTTTTTTGCCCTGGGGCTTTTGACTGATTTTAGGCTTGGGCAGTCAACGTGATAAGAAATTTTGGCAACCATTTTTTAGTCCTCTTACATGGGGACGAAAGAAATTAAAAAAAAAAGATATTTCGTCAGATTGAGCTAAACTCAACTATACCAATTCTGATACTGGTGATTTGACATGCGGATTTTCGTCTGACCAACGTATGTGAATTATGGGTGTTATTGATGCCGTCACTGAGTGAAATTGGCTTCATTGGTGAATAATCTAAAAGGTATGATACTTTAATAGTAAAGTTGTTCACTGATGTGCCACCACTAGTCATCTCGCTCAAAATAAAATTTATAAAATAAATAAAACTTTAAACAAAATATAATAAATAAAATAAATAAAACTTTAAACAAAATTTATATGTAAAAATAAAACTTATAAAACAATAAAAGCGTTACAAACGAAATAAATAAGTAAAACCTTAAACTGAATACAAATGTTTCGTCATGTACTAGAAATATAATAGTTGGCGTATGAAAAATAAAATAAGATTTGAATATTAAATGTGAAAATACAAAAATGACCAATGACGTTTAGAAAACGTAACACAGATGCATGACGTTACAGAAATAACAGTGATGTGATCAGTAAGTTAGCGTTAGGTTTGATTAGATAAAGTAAAGTATCTCTAAAATTAACGTGTGTGTGAATAATTCGCTGATCAAAACTAATTTTGTTGGCAGTGATATTATGCTGATTTTAGGGTACGATTATACTGCTGAATCCAAAAATGGCCTTAATTTAGCTAGATTGGCCCTAGTTTTTGAGATAATGAATGATCTATTGAAAAAATTCATAAAAATGGATATTTTAATAGCTAAACATACATTATACATATATTACATTAAATTGCTGACAAATCATTCCAAAATATCTACAGGAATTATTTTGGGTACAGTATAATGTGTATTCGGGCATGCTGGAGGAATGCACAGGTTATTGCAACAAAACTGCTAGTCTTACGATTTTCGCTTGTGTTTATCATCTCTACAGTCACGCGTTGCAGACCTGTGCACACCCGCTATTATGTGCTTGTGCCATCTGCCTTAATATCGCTCCTCCATCACCTTGATATCCTGATGGAACCTCTCCCCTTGTTCCTACCAGATTGTCCGGAAATCTATTTAGGTGACTATGAAGATAGTGAACTTTTATGCTCATTAATTTCATAAAAATTGAAATTTTTGAGCGTGTTCTTGCACTAGTTCCTCATAGTTGTATGGGTTATTGTTTCCCAAGAAATTATTTATGGCGGATATATAACTACACCATACTGCTGCTTCAATTTTATTCATGACGTTTGTGAAGTTTGAATCATTGATGAGCTTGCATATTTGGGACCCATCAAAGATTCCAGCTTTGAGTTTTTCATCACTTAATCCAGAAAATGATCTATAGATGTATTTGAAGCAATTACCATCCCTGTCCAATGCTTTCACAAATTGCTTCATTAGTCCCAATTTAATATGAAGTGGTGGTAGTATGATCTTTTCTCTCTGAACCAATGGCTCATTTATAATATTTGCGGCACCTACAGTGATGTTTTCTCTTTAAGGCCATGTAACTTGTTTTCAGTGATCTTGCTTTGCTCTACTATCCCACATGCAGATGAAACGAGGGTACTTTGTGTACCCACTTTGCTGCCTGAGCAAGAAATTAATCATCTTTAGATCAACGCAAATAAACCATTCATGTTGTTGATAACAAATCTTCTACAAGACCATCTTGATATTTTCATATTCTTCCTTGAGCTTTGTTGAGTGTCCAATTGGAATCGATGCATAGCGGTTGCCATTGTGCAATAACACGCATTTCAAGCTTCTAATGGAGCTGTCAATAAAAAGCCGCCAATCATCAGGTTGATATTCTGGTAGTCCCAATTTAGTAAGAAGTCCAGGAATGTTGTTGCAATAGACAAGATTTTCATCTTCACTGAAGTATGGAAGAAGTCCCTCTTCTCTTGTGTGATAAGCAGTTATTTTAACTCTGCGTCCTAGGCAATTATTTTCCTTTAGCATCATTGAAAGATTTAGGTCTCTTATTAAATCACTTAACTGTTCTTGAGTGAATTGCCTAATGCTTGAGATTCCTCCTTCATATTCACTTCCACTGCTGATCTGTTCATCTTCTTTAAATTCTTCACCATCTGACAAAGGAAGTGTGGGTAATGAGGTAAACACTGGTATAGGAATGTCTAGCACAGGCTACCTTGCAGATTCCAAATCAGCAATCAACTGTTGAGATGTATAGGTTTGATATATATATATATATATATATATATATATATATATATATATATATAGTATATATATATATATATATATATATATATATAGTATATATATATATATATATATATATATATATATATATAGATAAACCGCAATCTACTTTTATTAATGGTTTAAATTTATCTTAGACCAAGTTTTATATGTAAGTATAAAGCACTCAATGTTGAAAGGTTAAAAAAGCCAAAAGTTTCCAACCAAAAAATTGATTCTAAATTATAGAAATACTAATGTATATATAAATTTCCGGGTCGTCAATTTTTTGCTTACGTTCTTTGGTGAAGTTTTTTGTTATAATAATTAAAAAGTAAATTTCAATGAAGGAGAAAATAAGTTATTCAATATTTACAGTATTAGGAAGCTCGATAAATTTTTAATTTTTCTTTGAATTTTTATTTATATTTTAAGTTTTTTTAAACAATTTTATTTAATTATTAACTGTATTGGTGCTAAAAATGTTCAAAATTGTTCTTCAGTATTTTATTTATTGTTCTTTATGTTTTATGGTATTTAATTACATTACATTAAACAAAGAGGAATTAAATATTTGACAACCAGTGTGTGTTAAATTGAATAACTACTGAAAGATCAAAATATAAATCATTATTTTTAATTTGAAATTTGATTACCTTAGGATTAGGTTGCTATGTAACGTAATGGATAGTTTAAGAAGAAGAGAATAGGTTACTGGTTATTAGGGTTAGTTAGGTTAGGTTAGGTTGCTAAGTTTTTTAGGTTGGATAAGGTTACATAGGTTAGATTATGGGGTAGATTAGATTATATTGTAAATAGATTAATAAAGTTCAATTTGGTTATAAATAAAATTTAATTTATTTCACAGGTTTGTGCTAATTAATCCAATATGCATTGGTGAAATAAACATGACGGTGGAAAGTACGTGGAGTATTTTTAAATATAAAACTAAAAAACAAAAAGGAATGAACATAAAGATGATTGATTCATAAATTTGCGAGTATGCGTGGAGTAAAAGAAATGAAGGAAAAAATCTATTTGAAATAATATTAAAGGAATTTGCAGAATTTTAGACAAACATACAACGTATATATATATATATATATATATATATATATATATATATATATATATATATATATATATATATATATATATATATATATATATATATATATATATATATATATATATATATATATATATATATATATATTATAAAAGGAAATGTAATGTTGACATTATAAAACTTCAACTTCCATTAAATATATTACCATTAATTTAAGTAATTTTTTTACATAAACATTTTAAAATTTAAACGAAGTTGTAAAATTTAACCTAAATTTTATGAGTTAGAGAAACGTAAGGATTTATTGACATGAGCCAAATTTCCTTAAGAACATAAAAATGATAAAAAAAAATTATAAAAAATACTGTGTAAATTGATTGCAATTTCACAATTATTTAAATTGACTTAAACTTTTTTTTTCTCTTACTTTTATTCCTAATCGAAAGATTTTTAAAATATATAAATATATAATAAAATATGTAAAAATGTAAAATAAACCTTGAATAAAATATGTAAAATAAATTTGAAATTCATTTACAAATTGAAAATATCTAAAATAAAACATTTTTATTTTTTTTTAAAAATTTAGGAATTGCAATAAAAACAAATAAAAATATATATATATATATATATATATATATATATATATATATATATATATATATATATATATATATATATATATATATATATATATATATATATATATATATATATATATATATATATATTAAAAAATAAAGTGATTTAAAATTAATTCAGTCACTTTAATTTTTCTTTAATCTTTTTTTTCTTTTTTTTAATCTTTTTTTACAACTTTTTAATTCAGCAATTTCACTTCAAATTATTGATAGTTGAATTGAAATCGTATATATATATATATATATATATATATATATATATATATATATATATATATATATATATATAAAAAAATATAAATATATATATATATATATATATATGTACTAAACTATGAAGTTAGGCACAGTGGATAAAAAAGAGTAGTTACTTCTTATCTTTATTTTAAGACTAATCAATTAAATGGGGCATAAATAATGTCAATAGTGATCGATTAATAATTCATATCAAGCAATTAGTTAATACAACAGTTTGTTTAATGGATAATGATGAGTCTATTATCATATAATGGGACCTTAAAATCCTTTCTTATTTAATTTAGGGTTTAAATTAATTAAACACTCCCTTCACAACTTATAACAATATTTCTAAAAGCTCGACACAATAATATTCAATTAAATAATAATCTTCCGGCTTTAACAATGCCGATGTTTTAACACACCCTCTTCTTTTTAACGTGGGTATCTAACTGCCTTCTCCTTCCTTGAAACTCCAGGCACTCTTTTTTTAAGCAATGCTGCCTGCGGTTGTCCATTACATTTGAAAGTGCCACACAAAAGAACCGTTAAGAATTTTTTCTTATACAATAAAATTAATATTTAAAATTTGGCATACTGAGAAACCCTTTTTGAGCAGTGTTACAGGTGTATATAGCTGTGTACAGAGCTATTATGAGAGGTATAAATATCTTCGGGGCAAGTTTTTTTTTTTTTTTTTTTTTTTTTTTTTTTTGTAGTAATTTGACATTATTATAAAGAAATACAAATTCTATTCTTACAATACATTGTTGCAAAATACATAAAAGACCTCCTTAATCCCCATCTGGTGGGGTTTGACTATTTCAACTCCTCTATTGCAAACCCTTTCCGTGACATTTTTGTAAGGAACGTGAGAACTTATTCACAACTAACGTTTGGTATAATATTATAGAGAGCATGATTTTTATTTTTTGAAGATAAAGGTATCAATTAACTACTGTTCAACTTTTTAAGAAATGTATGTAGAACTAAGAAGCCTCCCCACACCTTTTTTTTTTTCTTTTTATTGGTTTATTACTTATTTTATTAATCTATTTTTTTTTCTGGTTCTAGCGTTCCTGTCGGTTATATTATGATAAATTTTATATATTTCTCAAATTATATTTTCGATCTTTAATGTGAGATATAAATTATTCTTTTTATGTTACACCCGGAAGGGTCCTGAGTATCTCTGCCAGTTTTCCCTCATTATACTGTTGATTTCTTACCAACACGGACCTGCCTTGTGGAGATCTTTCTGAACGAACACATTCTTATTTTTATATACAACATGTGGTGCCAGAGGTCTACGCATTAAAGCCACTAGTTTCTTCAAATAGGCACTTTGACTGACCGTGGCACTGAGTGCCTCCTTCTGTAATAAGCTTCCTGGCACTGATAAATTTTGGCCAAACATGAGTACACTGGGAGTAATTTCGTCATTTAGAGGGCTAATTCTCAAACAGTACAATGCCCAAGGCAAAATTTCAGGCCATTTTAACCCTTCATTCTCCCTATCATTGATCATACACCTTAGTGTCACTATGAGAGCCTGATTTAATTTTTCCGCCAATCCATTTGAACGAGGGGAGTTAGGCGTCGTGATAATATTATCTATGTTGAGTAGGTTACACACGTCATTAAACAGTTGCAGAAATGGCCTCTGATCTGAGATGAGCCTTTTATTGAACCACAGAACGGAAAAATTTCGCTCACTAAAACATTCAATACAGAGTCGACCGTTGCCTGCCTAAGAGGGTAGGCGAAAGGATATTTACTAAATCTGTCGATAAAAACAAGCAGATAATTGAAACCCATACTATACGGAAGCTTTAGTAAATCCACATGGAGAGTGTCAAACTTCTCTGAGACTTCCTTAAACCTGCCGAATTCTGGAGATATCTTCCTAACGCTCTTGTTCTTCTGACAGACGTCACAACTCTGTATGAATTTCTTTACTCTACTATGCATAAACCTGAAGACGAAATCCGCCCTTAGAACAGTCAAAGTCCTTTTAATTCCCAAATGATTTGTATTATGTATTTTTTCTATGACATCATCCACCAGATTTTCCGGTATTAAGATTCTAGAAGTGCCTGTAGAAATGTCAACCGCCAAGGACAGTTTCTTGCCCCGATGGATGAACTTTTTAAAGCAGGCCAAACCGCTAGTCTCTGTTCCCTTTATCAAGTCCTTTATATAACCATCAGTCTCCTGTTCCATAGCTATCTCTCTGAAATCTACACCCTCTTGGATTTTCTTCATCATTCCGCTTAACCCCTTTTTACTATACGGTATCAACATTTATTACGGAAATCATCAAGGCCATTATATACTCCATTGCATTGTACTATCGCCGCTGCCATATTATTATTATTATTATTATTATTATTATTATTATTATTATTATTATCATTATAACATATCAATAACTCCGAATCCATTACACTTTTTATCAAATTAAATCATTTCACATTCCTACTGATTATTATTATTATTATTATTATTATTATTATTATTATTATTATTATTATTATTATTATTATTATTATTATTATTACCGCTTTTATTATTATTATTATTATTATTATTATTATTATTATTATTATTATTATTATTATTATTATTATTATTATTATTATTATTATTATTATTATTATTATTATTATTATTATTATTATTATTATTATTATTATTATTATTATTATTGCCGCTTTTATTATTATTATTATTTTTATTATTATTGCTATTATAGTACGCCAGCAAGTCTTGTTCTTTTAACGTTCGATTTAAAAGGCTTAACCCTTTCCCTGTGGAATTTAGAGAATTTAAGTCATCAAGCTCCTCCCCCAATCGCAACCCTGTTTTCATGGTGATTTCTTTAGGCCACGCCCACTCTCCATTTTCTAAACAAGCTATTTGCAATTGAAATTTCTCAGCCTCTATGATCTTATCTCTTTCGTTAGCCAATTCTGTCAAAATTATTGCCAATTTATTTTTAGTCTTAGAGACCAATTTAAACTCAACGTCAAAATTTGCAATAGAATTCAATAGATTCATCTCCCGGATGTTATGAACTTTTGTGGCACTCTTTTTTGTATAGGCTGTGATTAATCCACTGTTGCTGGTACATATATTGACCTTCCTATTGGCAATTAAGTAGGCATATTTTTGCAAACTGTTGTTGACGCATAGCAGCTCCTTAACCAACTGTGGTAGTACCACCTCCACCTCAGTCAGTATGGCACTGTAAAGAGCGAAGACTCTCGTCTGATCATTCTCTTCTCCCATTAGAGCACTGGCTATTGTGAGCTCACTCACCTTCGTGTACAATAGCAACTCGGTTTTTTCATCAGGAAAAGACAACAAGGTGGCGTTTACCATCGCCGCTTTTGCTTCCCTGAATGCCCGCTCAGTTTCTACCCCCCAGGAAATCTTCGTGGAGGCGGGCTTTCCTTTAACATTCTGTGAGTTGTAATTGAGCAAGTCTCGATATAGTGTTGTTCTGACAGTTATATAGACCGAGAAATGCCCTGAGTTGTTTGATAGTTGTTGGTTTTGTAACATTCACTACTGCATCGATCTTCTCTTGGCTAGGCCGTACTCCCTTCTGGCTAATGTTGAAACCCAGAAAGTCTATGTTTTCGACGGCCAGCAAGCATTTCTTGGGGTTCATATAAATTTTCATATATTTCAACCTTTCTAAAACCTTTCCAACATTGCAATGCTCTTCAAGTGAGCTGAGTTGGCGATTAGTAAGGGTCATCTAGCAACGAAACATTCTTAAATCTCCAAGCAAGATCGACATGAGGCGCTGAAAGCACTAGATGAGCATTTATGTCCCTGTATTAATAGTTTAACCAGAAGTACTAAAAGGACAAGCATGGTGAATATTTCTTTGTCTCTATGTTGATGAAAGCATATAGAAATGTTTGAGATCGAGACGTTAGCAACTTGCAATGTTGCAGTTGCAAGATGATATCCTTAATTCCTAGGTAGAGTAAAATATCGAGGTGGATCTTTGTTTAACAAACGCAGATCCAATACTAAACACTTCTGCCATCCGACTTGGCAAGAAACCAGCCGGAAAACCCCAATCGCTTTTCCCCAGCGAAATGACCCCTGATTCTAGCAACTTATTACTTTGGCTCCTCAAAAGATGTGGGCTATGTCTTCTACTCCTCAATTGTATTGGCGAGCCACTGACCTCAACATGATACGGATAATTTTCCCTAATCGTATAGTTTCTTCCTTTAAAGGACATTCTTCTCTCCCTCCCCTTCACTGCAAACCTTTCTCCTCTCCCACCTCAAACTGATTCTCCTCCTCCTTCCCCATCTCCTCCTTTACCTAGTCCTGTGAGTAACGAAGTCGTTCCCATAGCTGTCAAAATAAGCCACGCCTCTTTTCTTCAACTTTTCATTTATAAAGCGCCATCTAGTGAGCTGTTCAGTTTTTAAATTTAAATTGGGCGCTGCATAAGGATTTAAGAATAAGACTTGGTATTTTCTAATTAAATCGTTAACTAATTCATATTCGCAAATTGGTATATTTAAAGAAACGGCGGTTAGTGGAAAAATAGAGTTTCGTATGTGCGGAGAAAAGTCAAAAGTTTCATTACTGAGAGAAATACTACGTTTTGTCAAGAATAAGATTAAAGTCGATGGTATGCAGTTTAAATGGGCCTGTGAACGTTAAATTTAATGTCAGCGGTGTAGGCATGCACATCGTAAAAGTCTGTCTAGTCCCAAGTCAATTTTAACTACCCTTTATTATAAATATTTATATGCACCTCCATTTGCGGCCCTGGCAGTGCCAATAACGGCACCCTCCCTATCCAATTCAGATGCTATCACCAGGTCGAGGCAACTTCCGGAGTCTAGTAAATTCATTGTTAGTTTTATCCGACACATAATATAATTTGTCTGAAATCATCCCTTTAACAGTCGCAACAACTTCGATTGAGTTGCCAGATACTTCCATCCCAGTATTACCAGATAATTACATGCAATATTTCTTAATCTTAATGAACCCACAGACTTATCGGAAGGAGAAAAACCTCCTTCATCCCTAAAGCTAATACAATTCATTTTCAGAAAGGGGGTTTCGCCCCCTTCATTATTTACAAGTTCATTTTTATCATTATTTTTATTAATAAGTATGGAGTCACAAGTCTGAATCGCCTCTACTCCCGCCTCCTCCCCAGTGACTGGAGTGGGGGAACAGGTTGACTCCGTTGGGGGAGACGGCGACTCATAAGATTGCATGCTCTCTGCCCTATGATTCACAGAGCTATTGTTTTCAATATAATCATAAGAATTTAAACAACCGTTATCGCTATCACTATAGTTATCACCCTTAGTTCTACAATCATTACAATTATTATTGCTATTATCGTTATTAATCTCATCATGCATTGAGTTACAATTAAAAGTTGAAGAGGACTCTACCCCTACCGACTCTGTGATAATTGACTCCTGTGGGGGAGAGGTTGACTCACTAGAAGTCCCCGTCTCTGCCATTTGAGTCACAATCTCGTTATTAAAACTTTCGTTTTCAGACTCATTGTTAATTACTCCCTCCTGTCTCTGATCATTTTTACAAGTAATATTCCTATTCCATTTATATCTATTAATATAATTAACATTTCCATTATACCCACGATCATCATAATTACCATTATTACTAAAATGCCTATTATTATTATGGCCATTAAGATTAACATACCCATCATTATTATAGTAATTATTATTGTTACAATTAAAATTTTCATTACCATGGGATTATTATCATAAAATTGTCCCTATCATAGTTACTATAATTTCCATTATTACAATTAATACTTATGATTTCTACCGTTATCATGATTATCATTATAATAATGTCTTCTACTATTATAGTTATTATTATTATTAGTTATAATAATTATTAAAAACCATTTTTGTAAATTACATATAATTAAAATTTAATATTTAACTGTCAAAATTTGATCTATTCATATAAAAATTGCAGGGCTGAAACAATTACAAAGCTTCTACCACGAAAGCATCATTCCCAAATATTTCACCCCCATTTGCCCGGGAGTCGCCAGCCAGCCCCTTCTGTTTCCTGCTTTGAAATGTTGGAATTCTGTTGTGGGGTGGGGGAGTCGCCGGGGGTTGTAAACATTGCACAATATCGACCTTCACATCTAAATGATTTATGCAAGAATCGTCTATGGAACCTACAAAGCCCCTCGGTGCTTGGCCCAGCTGCAACGTTGTCATATGTTGATCGGTTGAAGTTCCTTCCTCTTGAATCTTGATTGTTGTTGGGGGTGGGGGAATTTTTTGAATTCTGACACAGCATCTTCGGGAGTTCTATTACGCTCTTGGCAAGTGACCATCTCTTCAGCCGACTTCTCATGAGATATTATTAACCGACTTATTTCTCTCTCTTGAGCGGAGGACTCTCTGTTCGGCGGCTTGGTGACTTTCTCTTCTGCTGGTCGGACTGCATTCAAAGGTTGCCAATCGGGGGGTTGGTAAGCACCGCTTTGGAGAAAAAACTTATTAAAAATGTCGTCGGCGATTTCTATTAATTCTTCAAAATCATGGTTCTTTTCTGTTGTCATGAGGGAGATCTGTAATTGTTGAGGCAATCGTAATAGAAAGAGTTCTCTAATAAATTTAGCATCGTTATCCGTTACTGAGTCAAAGCTAGATAGTCCGAGCATTTCCTTTATCCTAATAACATAGTCGGATGGAAGCTCTCCCTCCCTCATTCCAGATTGGAAGACTTCTTCTATCTGCGTTCTCAGAGCTTCTCTATCACTTTCACTAATTTAGTGTAACAATCGTCTTTTAGGGGAAGTTTCAATGAATTTGTAATTTTGCTTGGTAATTTTGACGCCAATAGCCTGACTCTTTCTCTCGGATCGTTAATTTCATTAAGGTTAAAGATCATGGTTGTTTGTCGAATCCATTCAAGGGCATCAAACCTGTTGAAGTGGGAAACGGCATTGAGGGGGAGACTTCAATTTTTTTCTCCCTAAGAGTGGGGAA
>JABUQX010115689.1:35000-40000 GCA_015478945.1 Trachelipus rathkii | reverse complement strand
GTCATATTAAATAATTTTTTTATTTTAGGCTAAACGTTTTCTATTAATATTTCAAGGTACTCTTTTTTTTTTCTTTATAATTCTTAAGTATTACAGTAAATATTTTGTATATATTTTATTTTTTTTTAAATATTTTTTCTTATAAAATATTATTTATTTATTGTATAGTATTTAAACATACCATTTATAAACATAGTTATTTACAAATAAATCTTTATACTCTAAAATTCACAGAATACGACGTATCTGCCAATTGGCTTTGCGGCCGGATCTAAAATAAAGTCCTATTTTTAATGTTAAAAGCGTATTTATTTAAATAGCGGCATATATTTCTTCTTTTTCTTTTCAATTTTTGCATTACACTTTATATATTTATTATGTAAAAATTTCATTTATTTGACCAAATTTCGCAAAAAAATAAGAGAGAATATTATCGTAACATTACGAAATTTGCAAAAATAGATTCCTCTAAATGTCAACTCTGCTGAAGCACGGAGAGTAGCACGATGTGCAGGAGTCGCCTCTTGATATATATATTACTATATATATATATATATATATATAATATATATATATATATATATATATATATATATATATATATATATATATATATTATATATATAATATATATATATATATATATATATATATATATATAGATAAATAACTCCTTGAGTGAATCTTCACTTACCAGGATTAGATCCCGGGTCCTCACGAATGGTATGCCGAGCGTGTTACCACTCAACCACGACAAGCTAAAAAGATACGTGACTTAAACCTATGAAAGAGTGCTCTATTCAATAGGAATAAGGACCGCCTATGTCAGGACAGATACCTCAGCCACGCATCTCCGCTTGCACTCGGGTCAAAGGTAACACAGGACCCATGTAAGGAGACCACTCTAGATCGGAGGATAATTTGTATAGATGTAAATACTGCAATTAAACCGCAGTTCAATTTGTATAGATAAAATAACTCCTTGAGTGAATCTTCACTTACCAGGATTAGATCCCGGGTCCTCACGAATGGTATGCCGAGCGTGTTACCACTCAACCACGACAAGCAGTTTAAGTCACGTATCTTTAGCTTGTTGAAAGAGTGCCTATCAATAGGAATAAGACCGCCTATGTCAGGGACAAGATACCTCAGGCCACGCATCTCCGCTTGCACTCGGGTCAAAGTAACACAGGGACCCATGTAAGGAGACCACTCTAGATCGGAGTACAATTTGTATAGATGTAAATACTGCAATTAAACCGCAGTTAAATTTGTATAGATAAAATAAATCCTTGAGTGATTCTTCACTTACCAGGATTAGATCCCCGGGTCTCACGAATGGTTTATTGCCGAGCGTGTTACCACTCGACCAAACGATAAGCTAAAAAGATACGCGAATTAAACCTATGAAAGAGTGCTCTATCAATAGGAATAAGACCGCCTATGTCAGGACCAGATACCTCAGCCACGCATCTCCGTTTGCACTCGGGTCAAAGGTAACACAGGACCCATGTAAGGAGACCACTCTAGATCGGAGTATAATTTGTATAGATGTAAATACAAATTATACTCCGATCTAGAGTGGTCTCCTTACATGGGTCCTGTGTTACCTTTGACCGAGTTGCAAAGCGGAGATGCGTGCTGAGGTATCTGTCCTGACATAGGCGGTCTTTATTCCTATTGAATAGAGCACTCTTTTATAGGTTTAAGTCGCGATCTTTTTTAGCTTGTACGTGGTTGAGTGGTAACACGGCTCGGCATACCATTCGCTGAAGGACCCGGGATCTAATCCTGGTAAGTGAAGATTCACTCAAGGAGTTATTTTATCTATACAAATGACAGCGGTTTAATTGCAGTATTTACATCCCTATACAAATTATACTCCGATCAAGAGATTGGTCTCCTTACATGGGTCCTGTGTTAACCTTTGACCCGAGTGCAAGGCGGAGATGCGTTGGCTGAGGTATCTTGTCCTGACATAGGCGGCGTCCTTATTCCTATTGATAGAGCCACTCTTTCATAGTTTAAGTCACGTATCTTTTTAGCTTGTCGTGATTGAAGTGGTAACACGCTCGGCATACCATTCGTGAGGAGGACCCGGGCATCTAATCCTGGTAAGTGAAGAATTACTCAAGGAGTTATTTTATCTATACAAAATTGCTCTGCGGTTAATTGAATGTATTTCACACAATACAATAAGTTCTCCGTTCTAGAGTGTTCTCCTTACATGGGTCCTGTGTTGCCTTTGACCCGAGTGTGAGCGGAGATGCGTGGCTGAGGTATCTGTCCTGCTACAGGCGGTCCTTATTCCTATTGAAAGAGCACTCTTTCATAGGTTTAAGTCACGTATCTTTTTAGCTTGTCGTGGTTGAGTGGTAACACGCTCGGCATACCATTCGTGAGGACCCGGGATCTAATTCCTGTAAGTGAAGATTCACTCAGACGAGTTATTTTATCTATACAAATTAAACTGCGGTTTAATTGTAGTATTTGCCATCTATTAATATATATATATATATATATATATATATATATACTATATATATATATATATATATAATATATATATATATATATATATATATATATATATATATATATATATATATATATATATATATATATATATATATTTATATGGTTAAATCCAGTTTAAAACCACAAATATCTCAATCCATATCACAAAAACTACAATAGCTACAGGGAAAAGGAATACATTGTTGGAATCCTGGTAAAATTTTATGCGGAAACCAAAAAAAAAAAAAAACATCTTCAAAAACTACAATGTACGCGAAAAGGAATACATTTTTTGGAATCCTTGTAAAATTTTTAGTTATAAAAAAATGTAAAAAAATAAAATAAAATAAAAAAATAAATATTGGCTATTTTTTTAGGAGCAATATACATAGTTATATATATATATATATATATATATATAGATATATATTAATATATATATATATATATATATATATAATATATATATATATATATATATATTATATATATTTATTTTGTAAAGCGTAATTTTACACGGCAATGTAGGCGGGCTCGAGCCGACCGGGGAACACAAGGGGGGATGTTTTCCATACCCGTAGGGGAGGGGCGGAGAACCCCGCGAACACCCAAATACCAAAGAGCGGGGGTTCCGGGAGACCCTCCGGAGGGGCGGAATAGTCCCCCCCGTCGTCCACCCGGAGGCCGAGAGACCCCGACTCCTGCCAATTTTGCGGTTTACCCTTTGGGAATATTCTTTAGTTAAAAAAAAAGCAAATTAAATAGAAAGTCTATTTATTTTACGAGAACAATTAAAAGTCTCTAAACTAGGCTCTCAATCATATACTATAATTATTAACAATAATTTTTTTTATTTTTTTATTTTTTTACATTTATTATCTAAAATTTACCAGGATTTCCAAAAATTATTCCTTTTCGCTGTAGAAATCTAGTTTTGATATATATATATATATTATATATATATATATATATATATATATATATATATTATATATATTATATATATATTATATATATATTATATAATATATATATATATATATATATATATATATATATTACATTTTCCGCACGCTTAAAATTGGACCAGCATTCCAGCCATGTATTCCTTTTCCCGGTAGCTGTTGTAGTTTTGAGATATGGATTGAGATATTTGTGGTGTTTTAAACTGGATTTCACCATAGTATATATATATACAATATATATATATATATATTTTATATTATATAATATAATATATGTATATATATATAGATATATTATAGGATATATATATTATATATATTAAATATATATATATATATATATATATATTATATATATATATTAGGTCAGCTCCCGAAAGCATCATGCATCAATAATAATAATAATAATTAATTAATAATAATAATCATAATAATATAATAATAATAATAATAATAATTTAATACATAATAATAATTAAATAATAACTAATAATAATATAATAATAATAATAAATAATAATAATAATAATAATAATAATTATATTATTATTTATATATTATTATTTATTATTATCATTTATTATTTATTATTATTTTATTATTATTATATATTATTATTATTATTATTATTATTAATTATTATATTATTATTTATATTATTATTATTAATAATAATAATAAATAATTAATAATAATAATTAATAATAAATAATAATAATAATATAATAATTAATAATAATAATAATAATAATAATTAATAATAATAATATTATTATTATTATCATTATATTATTATTATTATTATTATTATTATTATTATTATTATTATTATTATTATTATTATTATTATTATTTTTATTCTTATTGTTTTTTTTGTTTTAATTTAAATTATGAATGTTGGTTAAATTTTTTTTTATCAACAAGTTTACGTGTGCCGTACATAGGGCCTACTCGTAAATATAAAGTGCCTATTTTGTTAAAAAGTGTAGTTATTATTATTATTATTGGAAATTATTAAAATTTATTGTCATAATTCTTTTTTTTTCAATGTTTTTTAGCATATAACGATGAAAATAAAAGTTCATAATTTTGAAAAAAATTCACGTTCCATTTTCCATTCGGAGTTCGAGAGTCGGGAGTCGGAGTCGGGAGTCGGTTGTTTTTAAAATCGACTCTGGGAGTCGGGAGTCGTTGTTAATATTACCGACTCCGGAATCGGAGTTGGAGATGATAAATTTTTTCTCGACTCCCCATCCCTATATATATATATATATATATATATATATATATAATATAATATATATATATATATATAGCTATATAATATATATAATATATATATATTATATAATATAATATATATATATATAATATATAGTATATATATATAATATATATAATATCATATATATATATATAGTATATATATTATGGTGAAATCCAGGTTTAAAACCACAAATATCTCAATCCATATCTCAAAAACTACAATAGCTGCAGGGAAAAGGAATACATTGTTGG
>JABUQX010115689.1:15000-17500 GCA_015478945.1 Trachelipus rathkii | reverse complement strand
TCCATCACAACTCTACTCATTGGCCATTTGCTGGGGTTGTTACTTCCATCTTCGCTTTTCTCGACCTTCCTCAGCGAGTGGTCATGCACTTTGATTTCCACTTTACCTATTCAAAGTGGGGTTATCCGCCTCCTGCTATTTGCAATGGGATCCAATATTTACCAAAGGCGGAGGCACACCCTATACAGTTGAGGGATTCCTTTATGTACCATGGGGAAGTCCAAAGTTACTCTATAGTAGTTTATACCGATGGTTCCAATACGAAAGGAAGGGTGGGGGCATCGGCAGTGTTTTCGGACATCACTGCATCCCACACGCTTCCTCCATATTCGTCTGATTTTTCGGCTGAACTGATACCGGTGTCCATGGTGGTGAGCAGAATTAGTACCATCACCCCTGAGGGTAACTATACCATCTTTTCCAATTCTAGAAGCGCTCTCGAGGCGTTGCTTGACTGATCAACCCTAAACCCTGTGGTCTCTGCCATTCAAACGTCTTATTCTAGAATCTAGAGCATTAAAGTTATTTAAGATCTAAGAGAATTTTGCTAATTATTTACGAAATATTTTGGCAATGAACTAATTATTAAAATTACTTTAATGTATAATTAGATTATAGCAAAATATTCATTAATTATAATTATAAAGGAATTTAATATTTTAATTATAAAACTAATACGAAATTAATGCAAAATAATGATAGCTTAATTATTTGTACATAGTATGCTAATAATTTGTTTACAAGTAATATATATATATATATATATATATATATATATATATATATATATATATATATATATATATATATATATATATATATATATATATATATATATATATATATATATATATATATATATATAAGTATATATATATATATATATAGGCCAAACTAAAGAAGTTACCCGCATGATATCTCGAAAAACTAAGATAGGTACAAGAAAACTGAAAACATATATGAATCATAGCGTATGAAATTTGTATGGAAAATGAAAAAAATTTATTTTTTTTTTTTTTAAATCTCTAAAACTACGATAGGTAGAAAAGAAAATTCAATAACATATATGGAATCAGTTATAAAAATTCTATTAGGGGCCTGAGCGACGGTGGACAGGTGAGGGTGGATTGTTTTCCATACCCTGTAGGGGAGAGGAGGAACTCCTCGCGACACCCAATATCAAAGAGCGGTTCCGAGGCCCTCCCGGAGAGGGGGGGGGAATAGTCCTACCCTGTCGCCCAGGAGGCCGAGAGACCCTGACCTCTTTGCATCTTGCGGTTTACCCTGGGGTATTCTTTTAAAGAAAAATAAATCTTTTCATACATATTTCTCATACGCTGATTCTAAATATGTTATTATTTTGTACCTATCGTAGTTTTGGAGATAAAAAAAAAAAAAAAAGATAAATAAAAAAATTTTATTTTTCTTTTAATTTCAATACAAAGTAAACGTATATATATGTTATCAGGTTTCTGTACCTATCTTAGTTTTCGAGATCTCATGTGTGGGTAACTTCTTTAGTTTCACCATATATATATATATATATATATATATATATATATATATATTATTATATATAAATATAAATATTTATATATATATATATATATATATAGCAGAGTAGGTATATATATATATATATATATATATATATATATATATATATATATATATATATATATATATATATACTGCTGTAAATAAATTATTATCAAAATATGTACTAATAATTAAGTTTTCACCATTTTGCATTAATTTTTTAACAGTTTTATAATTAAAATATTAAATTACTTTTTAATTATAATTTATTATATATTTTGATATGTAATCTAATTGTACACTAAAGTAATTTTAATAGTCAGTTCATTGCCAAAATGTTTTATAAATAATTAACAAAATTCTCTTAATGGTGAAATAACTTTAATGCTCTAGAATAAGATAACTTATTCGCCTAGAATAAGATAATATATTCACCTAGAATAAGATAACTTATTCGCTTAGAATAAAATAACTTATTCGCCTGGAATAAGATAACTTATTCTCCTAGAATAACATAACTTATTCGCCCAGAATAAGATAACATATTCGTCTAGAATAAGATAACTTATTCTCCTAGAATAAGATAACTTATTCGCTTAGAGTAAAATAACTTATTCCCCTATATTCCAGAATCTTTTGTAGTCCTAGAATAAGCTACCTTTTATTGTCGTAATATAAGAAGAAATGTGATTCATTCCTAATAAGATCGTCAACGTAGCAAACGAATTATAGGAATATATATTTGATGGGTTATAACAGGCTCGGAAAACGATTAAACCCGATCACTTCAAATTTTATTTTTTTGAAAATGGAGAACACACTTCAATATTTTTTGAGTTTTATAGTGCTAATTTCGTAGGAGAATATCAGTTTAATAGTACGATTACCGCACAAGAATTCTGCAATTTTTCGCTAATTAAAAATTATATTAAGAATGATCGTAGGAAAAGAAAATAGTAGC
>JABUQX010115689.1:5000-10000 GCA_015478945.1 Trachelipus rathkii | reverse complement strand
GCCAAATTCTACCAATCCTCTCAAACTCTCTTCAGATTCGCCACACAGAACCAAATCATCCGCATATAATAGGTAGGGCACCCTCCACTCATCTCCATTCTCCATCATTCTAACACACCATTTCACAAACACACCCAATTTCTAAATTCTTTCTTATAACCTATCCATATACACAAATTGAATAAATTCAAGGAGACATTACAACACAACCCTGTCTTAATTCGCTATTAATCCTAAACCAATTCACCATTGACACCATTTATTCTTACACCCGCTTCATTCACTACTCGTCATACATACTTTGATTCCATTCAGAAGCCTACCACCAACACCATATCACTAACACCTGCCATAACGCTTCCTATTAACTCTATCATACGCCTGTTGCAAATCCATAAAACCTAAATACAATTTATTCTTCTTCTCCTCATTTTCTCAATCATTTGTTTCAATGTAAAGATTTGATCCACACATCCTCTACCACTCCTAAACGCACCTTGTTCTTCACAATCAGTCCTTCAGTCACTCGGACGCACTCTTCTCGACCAAAATACCAGCATATACCTTCCTACAACACTCCTCAATAAACTTATTCCCTATAATTTCTACAGTCTCCCTTTTTCTCCCTTTTTACCCTTAAGGGCAAGGGCACGATACTGCTCCTCCAATCCCTTGAACTATACCCCTCCATAAACGCTTTATTACACAATCTCAAACCAATCAATCACCATCTCGCCTCCGCTTGATCATTTCACTAGTAATTTCATCTTATACCTGCAAATTTACCATTCTTCAATCCTTTCTCACCCTCACCCATTACCTCCTCCTTACTAATACCCTCATCCCCAAAATACCTATTCCTTCTGCACCATCAAAACCGCACACATTCACTAACACCTCATCATTACTGTTAATATTGTGCAGATTTTCGAAGGGTTCTTTCCACACTCCCTCACATCCATTTCATCAGTTACAAAAGCACCATCCCTATTCATAATTCTAAGCAGATTCCCCTTATTCTCATTCTTAACCTTTCGCGCTTCCTTCCAGAAGAGCTTCCTATTTCCTGTATGTCCCTCATTCATCCTCCTTCCAAACTTCTCATTTCTCTTGTTTTCTCCTACGTATACACCTTTTAGTATTTCTTTTTTCCTCCTTATATAATTCCAAGCATCTTTCTTTTGAAACTTCATCATTTGCTTTTAGTACATTTAACCACGCTTTTTTTACCTTTAACCGCTTTCATCACCTCTTCATTCCACCATTCGCTGTTAACATTCTTACTCCTACTTTAGCACATCCACACACTTCCTTTGCACTACTAACAATTGCTTCCTTCATTTGCCCCCAGATTTGCTCAGTATCAACTTGTTCACATTCAACTGTTTTACTAGCGAGCGCTCTTACATACTTATCCTTATTATCTTGCACACTTAACTTCTCACCTTAATTTTACCTACTTCCTTTCGTATCACCTTCCTCTCCATCCAAGCCCCCACAACTTAATTTTACATAGAACAACATAATGATCCGATAATCCTATCTCTAAACCCCCAACTGATTTAACATCCAACACATACTTCAACATCTTCCTTCACCAACACTAAATCAATCATACTTTTCACTTCTGATACCATCTCTACCTGCACCAACTCTAGCATACTTATGGATACTCTTGTGTTTAAAGAAAGTATTACTTACACACATACTTCTCTCTTCACAGAAATCAATCACCTTCCTATCATTCTCATTTTCTCTCCCGCCACCCCAAAACCACCTGTTATACCATCCCTTTTTGGATCACCCATCCAACCATTCAGGTCCCCTAAAACTATCAATCTGAAGCCCTCTACTCACCCCATCCAACATCATTCAGATTATCCTAAAAAATCGCTCTCTTCAACGTTTCCTCAGATGGACCATACGTCACAACCACACACATACCTTGACCTTTTCAACTTAAATTTAACCATTAGAATTTAGGACTCCACACAATCAAAGTCTATCATAGCTTCATACCAATAGGTCACTCATCAAAATTGCAACTCCTTCTCTTCCTCTCTCATTCTCTTCCACACCAGCATGACGCACACATTTCACATCACACCACTTAATTTCACCTTTTCCTTTCATCTTTGTTTCAGTCACAGCGAGCAAATCAAATTTGCCCTTTCTAAATACATTCATAACCTCTCTCCTTCTCCTCAACATTATTCCTCTGACATTCCATAAAATCTTACGATTCATACAATTTCGCTGAAAGTTAGAAGGTCGTTTACGGCGATCACGACCTTCCCCGAGGCCTGCATTAGCATTCTGGCAAAAGATAAGTAGTAGTAGGCAGCCAACCCAACTACCACCACCGCCTCTTAGTCGTGACTTCACGACACGCAGGACATAATGATGTGGGGAAATTCTTTTCTCCCCGCACACAGGATATGAGTAGTAGGGGATGTTCGTAAGGTGTTATCTAGAAGTGGGGTGTGTACTTTTAATGTGTATATGATATGTGGATACAAATGGTGGTTAGTAATATGTTGCCTGGAGATGAGTGTGTGAAGAATATGAACGCAAAGAGAAAGGCGCACCATTAAAATGGGATTTCATCGTTCGAGTATGCGTGTACTCCAATAATAATAATAATAAGTAATAATAATAATAATAATAATAATAATAATAATAATAATAATAATAATAATAATAATAATAATAATAATAATAATAATAATAATAATAATATACTCCTCTAAGATTAAGATAGATATCGTTCAATACTAAAAATCAAAAATTCTCAAATTGTGATGCAAAAACATGAAGCTTTCACTAGTATCTGACCTCCTTTTTGGGGTGTTTACACTCCCACCTACACTAAAAATACGATCGCTCTCGACTGATGAGGGAGGCGTTGATAAAAATTTGCTTTGCAAGCATTGATAATAATGGAACCTTGGCCCAGGCCCATTTTCATGCCACCACATGAAAGGATTCTCTTCTGTAGGCAGCATCTCCATGTTTTCGTAGAGCCTCATCTCCCCTTTCAGAGATTGCACATTTGAATTATCTTTGCTCCTTGATGACTGTTTCTTCAGTTTTTTCGATGAGGCTCCTTGGTGTGATTCCTTTGAAGTTGAAAGAGATGTCAATGCAATTTCGGCCATGAACTTACCAAAGTATAACATATCCAAATTCTCTTCATCTTTAGAAGGTTTATTTGCTGAAAAGCCACCATCATCACTATCAGTGCTGTTGCCAGGGGTTGCTGATAAGGCGGCTTCCAATTCTGTGAATCTTTTTTTTTTTTTGTCACGGTAGCAAGCTTCTTGGTTATGCTATTTAAATGCATTCTAGAAGTGGTTCATCGTCGGAGATGCCATTCTTGTGATGTTTCAGCTAGCTTAAGGAATTTCTTATAAGAACCTTTTATATATCGAAACTAGATTTATTATTGAATCTAAAGTTTCTCATAATTCTTCACCCAAAAGTAAGAATTATTGGCCAAGTATCCGCCATATTAACCAATACCGATACCGATACCGATACCGATACCGATACCGTTACCGATACCAAAAAAATGGCTGATACTGCCGATACCGATACTATTGGTACATCACTAATATATATATATATATATATATATAAGGAAGCGGCGCACGAAATGGGCGAAAGCGTTTCACGATGTTGGTTAAACACCTATCACCGAATTAAACATATATATATATATATATATATATATATATATATATGCAATTACGCCAAGCAATTAAGAAGAAGGAACAGAGATTGCGTCTGAAAATTAACTTAATAGTGAAACAAAGAAAAGGAAATAGAATCCTAAGAAGAAATCTTTGTAAAGTCACGCTTCTAAAGTGAAACAAAATAAACTTCAAAAACCACTTTCAGAAAAGGAGGACGGGGTGGAGGGAGGGGGTAAAAAAAACCTTTAGATTTCTCTCTACAGTCAAGTCTAAAACCATTTCCCGTTTTTAAGGCATTACTTAAACGATCACGTACAATCGTAAACGCAAGTTATTAGCAAAGAGTTCACTAAAAGAAGAGAAAAAGTGGATTTCAATGTTAAGAAGAAAAAAAATAACAACAACAAAAAACAGGAAATTAAAAGAGGTTTACCATTAAAATACAGAAGTGTGAATTACACTTTCCGAAGGGAATCCAACTTTTATATCGAAGAAATGATTTGATATGGTAAGGTTATTAAGTATAAAAGAAGTGTTTGAAGAATGTTGAAAGAACCAAACACACCATGTTAGATGGTTCAATCTGATTCTTAGCACCAAGGAACTAAATTAATTGGAAAACAAATTTAGATTGACATTGAAATTTAGAGATTTATACATGTTACAGTAGAGATCTTCATGTTAAATCTATAGATTAACTATTAATGTATTCTTCTTTTTTATATTATTATTATTATTATTATTATTATTATTATTATTATTATTATTATTATTATTATTATTATTATTATTATTATTATTATTATTATTATTATTATTACCGTCTCCTACAAAACTGTGAGGTGGTGTCATTTGCAAGACCGTACTGTTCAAGCAATTTCATTGTTCTATGTTTTTCAGGTACTTGTGGTACCTTCTCAAAACCAATCTTGCGTCAATCCATTATCTTTATTCACATTAACACCCTTTCCAATTAATAGGTCTTTTACTCCATCAAACTAGCTCAATTTGGGTTGCTCCATCTTTTATATCCTATCACTTCAAACATAAAAACCTTCTTAGCCAATCTCTCATCAATCACTCTAAGCACGTGTCCACAGATATCCCAGTATCTTAGCAAAGTGACTACCTCAGTTAGCAATAGTGAAAGATGTACAAAGCTTCAAAATGATCTTTATAAACTTCTTGGGTGGGCAGATAAGTGGCAAATGAATTTTAAAAGTAAAAAGTGTTATGTTCTTCATCTAGGTTACTCGAATAAACGTTTTAACTACCAAATGAGTGGGGATTGGCTTGAGTCTGTGG
>JABUQX010115688.1:20000-22176 GCA_015478945.1 Trachelipus rathkii | reverse complement strand
ATATATATATATAATATTATATATATATATATTATAATATATATATATATATATAATATATATATATATTATATGTATATATAATATATATATATATATATATTATATATATATATTTTATATTACATTATATACTATATTATATTATATATATATAATAATATATATAATATAGTATATATATTATATATATATATAATATATATATATATATATATATATATATATATATATATATATATATATATATATATATATATTATATATATATATATATATATATATATATATATATATATATATATATATATATATATATATATATTATTCAAATTGAAGACTATGAATTATTCGTAGACGGACGCCAGATATGAACATAAAATATAATTTATCAAAATACAAGACAACTGTTTAGCATGAAATTCGAACCAATTTCTTTGACAAAAGAAATCGCTTAACATTTGTCACAGTGAAAAGAATGACCATTTTCCATTTTACTCTAAATATATTAAAGAAGAAAGAAAGTGGGATGAGGAATGGGGGAAGGGGCGGTATGAGTTATGAAGGGAATATGTAAAATGAGATGAAAAAGATTAAAACTTATAAAAGTATTTAATAATGAATAAAGATGAAAGTAGAAGATGAAAATGAAGATGATAGAATTGTGATGAAGAAAAGTGAAATAAAGTTATGACAGAGAATGAAAGGAAAAAAAAAAATTGTCAATGAAGTTAAATTTGAAATGAAAACAACAACAGCAACAACAACAACAACAACAACAACAACAACAACAACAACAACAACAACAACAACAACAACAACAACAACAACAACAACAACAACAACAACAACAACAACAACAACAACAAGATGAAGGAGTGGAATAGCAATTAGGATAACGAGAAATAAAAAAAAACTGCCGACAACAGCAACATTAATAACAATCAATAATACTGAAAAGAAGAACAGAATCAAAAGCGTCTACAGGATAAAGAATGCGAACAAGTTCCAAATACAAAATGAAAAAGAAAAAGTAAAAAGGAAAGATCTTCACAGATTTTATGATGTGGTTTTTTTTTAATTAAGTCGCCAAATGAGCAATCTTATTAATGATATTGGAATATATCATTTGATTTGAATATATTTTTCTTGAATAAAAATGATAAAAGACTTCTAATTTAAAGTAGAGGTTCTTTATGAATTTGGTTAAAGAAACATATTTGACCTAACCAGATTTGAGCCTAACAAAGTGTAGCGTCCCCAGAAATGTAAATTAGTACACAGTAGGTCCAGCTTAAAAAATTAAACATTTAGATTCACAATAAAATTTCAACATGAATGTCATGCATGAATGTCATATTATGAATGTCAATGTTATATATGTCATGATGGAATGTCAAGAATGTTATTTGTTCTATAAATGTCTTTATTTCAAAATAATATTCACTGTCCACTGCCGGGCATAGGCCTCCTTCATTAGTTTCCATAATTTTCTATCTTGTGCCATGGTTTGCCAGGTGATTTCCATCAATAACACCCCCTCCATGCTTAGTGCTCTGCCCGTGGGTGGTAGTGACATTTGTAAAAAAAAATGACTAATCTCATCGGCCCAGCGCATGTTATTACTTTGTCTCGGGCGTTTGTCTTATATAAGACACCAATTCATTATTTCCTTCGTCCACCTGTTGTCATGTTGCCTATAGCTACATGACCAGCAAATTTCCATTTTGTTTCTTTAACTGTCGTTATGATGTCTTTAATCTTTGACATTTCTCTAACCTAAGTGTTCTATATTCTGTCTCTGCGTGCTATTCCCAGCATGTATATCTCCATATTTCTCCGCGACACCATATTTTTTAAATTGATTTGACATATAGTATCCATGTTTCGCTTCCATACGTCATGACAGGAAGAATGCACTCATTATATACTTTTCTTTTCAAACATAGAGGCATTTTGCTCCTGAAAATTTGACTCAATCTTCCCATTGACACCCATCCAATTTTCATTCTTCTTCTAATTTCATTTATAAGCCCCCATTTGAAGATATCATGTGTCCTAATTACATTCCTCCACTTTTTCCAAGTGTTGTATTTCCGATTTTTTTTTTTTTTTTTTTTTTTTTTTGAGTTATAACCTTATTAAATATTACATTAGTGTTTGAAGTATTCATTTT